>VDFB02348782.1:164879-206937 GCA_007258455.2 Sequoia sempervirens
ATGCAACTTAATGTCATCAAAGGATTTTGATTCTCAAGATCATCAGGAAGCGGAGAGTGCATAAATACCTTTAGATGAGATTATTTTGCAAAAATGGATTACAAGGCACAAAAGAGACATGTTCATTTTAACCTTTCAAAAGCAATTGATTCAATTCCTTTTAAGCACCAAAGGAAATGTGATAATTTGCCTTGTTCAATTTTAAACCAAATCGAAAAGCTAATAAGTTTCTAATGTTCAGTTTTAGCCCAACTTTGAAAAAAAATCAAGACAATGATTGATTTTAAATCCAAATTGAAAGCAAGTTGTCTTAAAAAAAAAAAAGAAATCAAGAAATGAATGCCTCGAGTTATTGCAATAAGCATTAAAAAATGCTTTTTCCAAGTTCAAGTCCCCACTTTCCAATTCAAATTTGTCGTTATTTGATTCCTACGTGAGAGCAGTGATCATTGATGTCAACCTACAATCATTCAAAACAATCACAAATAAGATTTATGTATTCTTTGCAAAACTATAAAAGTATGCACAAGGCACATCAACTATGTGACAAAACTTCTTAAATGATAATAATTAAAAAAATGAGTAAGTTTCTGCAATATTTTGACTATTTTGTAGCTAAAAAATTTCAACCAAGTTATATGCAAACACAGCTCTGATTTAGCAGCAGGAAAATAATTCAAAAATTTTGATTGTAAGGAGAATGTTTAATCCAAAACATGGTAAACATAAACCTGGATTGCACCCTCCTAGATCCACTCAACCTATAATGAAAATAAAAGATAAAGTATTGCACTGTTTAGAACAAATTAAGCGATAATAATTTGTAGAGTTAACTAATTGAAAATTGAGAGTTCAAAAATTAATGATAAACTCAATTGTCTTTAACAATGAGAACACTCCCCAACAGTTACCACATTAAATATTTGAAAATTGCCATCTCACACTATTAGCCGCTTTAAACTAGCATAATGCATTCTAATGATAATAAAAAACATCTCAATATTAATATGTGTCAATTAATAAATTCTATGTGATTTGAAAATTCAACGCAAGAACCACAATTAGGTGATTTAAAGCAACTGTACAGGACAATTACATCTTTGGGGTTCGTGTTCTTGCAGCAGTGGTTAAGCTATCATTTATTTTTATCAGATCTCGATGTTGGTGTCCAATGCCAATGTAATTCTCTCTTTTTCTCATTTTTTTTTATTGCAGGAGAATGCTAGGCCCTAAAATACTTAGGACGTCAACCTGCTCTAGCTTTAACAAAGTACTACTTGAAAGCCTATCTTTTCCCATCTACAACAGCTTCAAGAGTTCTAGTGAAGGCAAGAAATGACGCCAAGGAAAATTGTCATCATTATTTTTATTAAAAATGGCTCCTTCCCTAGGCCAACATGTTTGTTTTACTCTTATTTCTCATTATTCTAAGCCCTCAGGACAATATGCAAGAACCTAAGGATTTGTGGCGTAGAGAGAGAGAACGGATCATAATGGTTAATGCCTCAAAGGGTGTGATGTCTATCTTAGTGGGCTTTGTGAGATTGCAGAAATAATTGCTTGGGTTGGACGAGATACCTCTATGATGGCCATGGTGATGAATAATTCCAAATCATTAAAATGTATGCTCTCCAATACTTCCTATAAGACACAACAACATACTAGATAAAAATTGCTATTTTACCATGCCAGTGAAAGCATCAAGTAGCTTATGATATTAGTTGCACACTGTGTCTTTATGTAATAGCTGTTCTACTCCTATTTCATCCTTCAATTGTATGTTGGCGTTGCTATACAAGAGTTTTCCAACTACAATACTTTTTTTTTAAATGTACTACTGCTAAAGCTCAACAAGAAGTTAGATATAATAAATGCAAAAAACAATAATGAATCTCGACTCGAGAGGCATTTTCAAAAGTTACTAGCTCTCTATAAGAAAATGAGATGTGAATGCTGCAACAAAGTCAAGTTGTGCAACAGACATAGAGTTGAGTTGCGCTACCAACCCACTTCACTATTATTTGAAAAAAAGATCTTTGATTTTGCGAGTAAGGCATAGTCAAAGAAAAGGAAAATAACCAAAATGGCGGGGATTTAGCAGATTTAAGATAGCCTTTTATTATTATTATTATTTATCCAGATCTAGAAAGGCGTAGTATCAAATCCACGAATAAATGACCAAACCTTTCTAGCATCCTCCGTGGCTACACATGGATGTGAGCTTTGAAACAAGGTATGGACATCCAGCAAAGCAAGATCTATCGCCATGAATGTGAGCTTTGAAACAGAATGCCTTAATCAAATGTTATCTCATGGAACATAGTAGTTGCAGGGTGTGCACAAAATAAGCTTTATAAATTTTCAAGCAAATAACATTGACAGGTGTAAGGCCGAACTTTCTAGTCAAGAAACTTTCCAGCAAATGCATTTATACGCATAAAAAAAAAGATGTCTAAGAGACCTTTAGGCTCATGCAATTGGCAGGGGTAAAGACAAATTTAAATGCAATGCAATGATTACAGGTCCTGTGCAAAATAGATTTCAAAAGGCGTAAAGCTAATTGCTAAAACCATAATGCAATGACTTTAAAACTTTTAAAACTAAATGCATTTAGCAAACTTAAAATTGAATTCCAATGCTAAAAACAGAATACAATGTTATTTTGAAAAGACTTTAAAACTAAATGGATTTAGCAAACGTAAATCTAAATTCCACAGGCATAAAGCTGATTGCTAAAACCATAATGCATTTGCCCTCCTTCTAGCGCCATTATGTGATGGTGAAATCTACAACTTGTTAAACCTCCAACACACACACACTTAGTATGGTTAGTTGCTAAAACAAAACAGATAACAACATCTCTATGAAATGATACATCAATGTTTCCAAATGCAAACAAATGACAAAAGCAAGCTAAATAAGCACATGAAAAACATGAAGTATGTTTATCTCATAGTGGATTGGTGCTATTGTGGAAAATATCCCTTTCCCAACCCTTGATAAGCTTGATGTTGCAAATGATGGTGGACAAAATCAGTTCTCGGTTTAAGAGAATGACTTTGCATGAGATTGTGGATCAAGTTGTGAAGGATTAAACCAATGGAGATGATCTTTATTTATAGAATTCTTGGATGAGAGAAATATCCAAATGGATGAATGTGGACAAAGATTTGGACCAACAAAGAGGCCACCTATCATGTCATAGGTTGAGGATGAGCTACTACTCTTTGGCTAATGTGCCAAAGAGAGGGAGGATTTTAAATCACCCCAGACAATGTTGAGTTTGACTTGCAAGGGACATGCAAGAGCTCATGTAAGACCTATTAAATTCCTTGTTGGATGTACATGTCCACTCTTTTTGAATTCAAACTTGAGGGAATATTCCTCAAAGATGCATGTTGATGGAAAATGTTGATTTTAATAAATCAATAAATTGGATTTATTGGTGCAAGGGAAAAGCTAGAGGATGTGATGGGTGGTTAGGCTAGGTTAATCAGGATTAGATTAGCTTAATGATTATTAGATGATTTTTACCTCTTTGATTTAGATATTTTATTTTATTTAAATCAAAAAAGGGATGAAAGGTGATTTCAACTTAATTAAATAAAAGGTTTGATTTATTTAATCAAGGAGGGATGATGGGATCAAGTTGATTTATTTAATTTAAACTGATGACTTTAGGAGATTGATAAATAAACTTGATTTATTTTCTGAATGGATGACTATGACCAATCGAATGCATTACACTTTTGTGTTTACAAAGACATATTTGGTTCCCCCTCCTTTGGCTTCCACCTTCAATTCATTGACAATCTAAACCAAAAGACATTCACTAGTAGCATTGTGATGTTTTATGACCCAACTAATGAAAATAAAGACATATTAATGTAAACCCCTCATAGATATTTTTTCTATTCATGTGTGTAGTAAATAATTCATGTGAGTGGTATGAATGGGAGACTTGGAAAGATTAAAACTACTGAATAATTAAGAGTAGAATATATGATTTCTAGCATCTCTAGGGTCATCCCTATTAAAGTCTCCAACCATATCAACCATCAATAAATACCTCAATATTCCTAAGCTCCATAGTTATCTTGTAAATTAACAATTAGATTGAAAGATAAAAAATGATTCCCTTTCTTAAGTAAAAAATTAGACACCATCATTCTTACAAAACCTCCTATTGTTTCCAAATGAAGGTCCTTATTACAATATTTTTTTGAATAATTTTTTATTGTTATGGCATGAGGGTGAGTATGAGATTATGATGGGTCAAATAGTGAGAATAACAAAAAATTATTGGATGGAAAACTATTCACATTTAGACATTTATATTTGGATGAAAAAAATGCTAATTTTTCAAGCTCAAATATGGAGCCCTCAAAAATACCTTTGTATTACCTTAGATTTATGCACGCGAGAATCCTAGAACTTGTCAAAGTAACTTGAAAATTCATCTAATTAGTGTTATTGTAAAATTCTCCATGATTTCATCCTTTAAGCTAATTGGCATTTTATAAGTAAATTTAATAAAATAAAAACGGTTTGTAGAGGAAACCATCAAGATTTTAAAAATATAATATATATTCTCCATTATAATTTTAATAGGTATTAATTATTAATTTTCTACATGCTATAACTATGTTTGATTTCCTAATAGATATCTATATTGAAAAATATTCCTAACTTTCAAACTATTTATCCTTTTTTTGGTTCAAAAGGTGAATCAAATTCTAGGATTTATTGGCTATAGGTCTAAGAAAAATGAATTTCATATTATTTGGTCAAATTATGTTAGTTGGAAAAGTGTTTTTTAAGATTTAAAAAATTATAATAAAAATATTTATGTATTGAAAAAATGGAAAAAATATGTATCACATCCACTTATGTATCCTTTATTTAAATCCAAAGCTTGGAATTTTTTTTTTCATTTTTCCGTGCTTAGCTTAGCTAAAATAACATCTAGTTTCATATTTTTTCAAAAAAATTATTAGTGCCTCATTGATATATCAAATTTTCACCAAACTAATATTTAAAAAAAAAAAGAAATAGCTCATAATTTAAATTCAATTTCCTACAACTTACTATAACCTTATTTTCAAATTGTGTAGACAACTAATTCATTTTTTTATGTGAAGTTACTTAAGTATATTGTTTTCATTGCAACTCAGAGGTATTATTTGACCTAGCATATTCTTATACTCACCTAATGAAGAGACTTGTTCTTATATGAAATAATTAAGGTTATGGTTATTTTTATAAGTATATTTAAATGCCACAACATTGTATGGATGCTAATAAGTCATAACATGAAGAATGGTTAATTTTTATTTCCTTCTCATATGTGGATTTTACTAAATTTCTATTGCACATGATTTTCTAGTGAAATTAAAAGGCCTTCCATCTTCAATCAACACAACAATAATCCTAGTCTCTTAACTATCACTTTTAATGACAAATGTGTTTATATGGATTTTGACATAACAACATCTATGGAGAAATTTATTCCTCTTGAAAAGGAAAATCACTCTCTTAAGGCATGTTTGGTTGACTTAGACCTATATGTAGATATGTCTTCCTACAAGGGGCTTACCATTTTAACTCCTATGAAATTAGGAAATATTCAAATGATAGATGCTTTAATAGTGTTAAGTTTATTTATAAACAAAATAGGATCCTTTGAGTGCTTGAAAATATATTTAATTTACATATTGTGGCTGCATGTTTTGTTTTAAAATGCATACAACTATTACTTCACATGCACATCAAAGTGGTTGATATTGGTAATGGTGAAAATTACATACCCATGTCCTTTTCCATAATATATTTTGGTTTTGTTTTGATTAGGGTGTCCTACATGTCGTAACAAACATACAAGTGACATATTCTTACAAGATTTCAGTTGTTGATATAACACATATCAATCCCCTTTATCATTGATCAGTAGAGATTTATTTTTAATCCTCATATTCACTTTTCATCACCTTGGATAAAGTTTGTGGGTGTAGAATTATGCACTCCTAGATCCAAAACCCAATCGTTCAATGTTCAAAAGTTCAAATTATGACATCATTGATACTTCAATAATCATTACGAACCAACTTAACACACATTATATTGATTTTTGTGATTGATTATTGCATTTAAAAACATTCACCAATTCATTTTGAAAGAATCTAGATGTTATTAGGGAGCATGGAAGGATTATCAAAAGAATTATCATTGAACATTTATTAGAACATTCTAACATAATTTAGCAATTATTTGCATTAACAACTTGATTAAAAAAAAACTTGATTAAAAAAAAAACTTAACTGTCATGAATAGATTCCTTAACAACACTTGTAAACATCACCATTCTTTACACAAATCCAAACACTTAAAATAAAACAAACAAATTTATCAAACAAAACAGTTACAAATTAGATCTATGACTTATAAATCTAGATCTACACACTTAATGTAATCTACATATATAAAAATATATACACTCATGTAGATTTAATAAAATTATAAATCAACAGTAAATTACAAAATTCTAAAACTCTAACATATAATTTGTTACCAACTAAACAAAAACATAATCAAATTCATCCGTAATAACATTCACGTTTAATTTATATTTTTAAATTTACTTTAAATAGCTTTAAATACAAATACTTATTTAAAAAAAAAACAGTTTTTTTTTGTTCCGTGATATAAATATCAACGACATTTGACTCACTTAAATTATTGGGTCCACGATGACCGAGCCCATCAAATTTAATCACAGGACATATGACTTGGTTGCCACACGGCCATTTCTTCGCTGCTCAGTTGAATTGGGAAGCGCCTTCTAACAAATATCAAGTCAAATGTTTATAAAAGAACCGACTTTTGCAATGACGAACCGACTTTTCACAAATATCAAGTCAGAACTCCATTAACGAACCGACTCTTGTGATGGAATATGGAATCAGTCCACTATCGTAATTTTATATACTTTATGTGCGAACAGACTTCTTCTCCTTCTTCACTGTTCACCTCCATCCTTCCAGATCTAAACAAGGATCTTTTAATCATACTATAAATACATTCATATAGCAAGGGACATTATTGCAAACATACCTATTGGGTTTCTATAACGCAATTTTACAGGTTAACCGAGCTTCTGCCCTCTATAAATTAATGGCCAATCTCAACGAGATTAGAAGAATATATGAAGTTATCGATGAAAATGCGGATGGAATTGTGAGTGTAGGTGAAATCAGTGGCTTCGTAAACAAACTTGGAATACCAATTTCAGAACAAGATATTACGTGTATGTTCAGTTCTCTGTGCAAAGATGAAGAGAATTGTATGTGCGTGCAATTTGAAGAATTTGTGCATTTATATCAGTCCATCTTCAATAATGACGACACAGAATTAGAAGATGAATCAAAGGATTTGATGGAAGCTTTCAAAGTTTTTGATCGGAATGAGGATGGATGCATCTCTTCCACTGAGCTGCAACAAGTCCTCTCCTCGCTGGGATTGATCGCGCAGGGGCAAAACTGCGAGAATATGATTTGTAGATTTGATTCAGATTGCAACGGAGTGTTAGATTTCATGGAATTCAAGAATATGATGGCATCTAAACTCTCTTCATGATGAATGGATCTTAATTCTGGAACCAAGATCGACTTGAATCTATGTATTATCACCTCTCATATTATATTTAATCATTCTCAGTGCTGGAATTTGATCTTCCGCCTTCTATCGACGGGAACAACTTGACGAATTCATTTGTATATATTTAAATGTAAATGACTTTTTGTTCGATTTTATTTTTAATTAATGTTAAAATTATAATATGTTATTTATTTTTAAAATATTAAGGGAGTATTTTATTGAAACGGTTTGGACTCTTATTTTAAATTTATAGTCCAATTTGTATATGATTAAAATCAATATTATCTTAAAAATGGGAGTTTCACATTATAACTGTAAATTATGAGTTGGTATTAAAGAGGGGTTGAAAATTTTCTCCACATATGTGATAATCTTATGACATTTTTTTCCAAGTTTTAGTTTTTATTTTATTTATTTGATGAATGATTTTTGTATTAATAGTAGTTTGAACTCAGATATACATTCATACTTTTTTCTAAATGACGATCATATCACTGTCTTCACTACTGTTGTTGTACTCATATGCAACACAGTACATCTCTATACATGAAACTTAATACAAGTCAACTGTCAATGCATATACAAAATTACATATTTTTTTACACAACTCTTAACTAGTTTTGTTGTACACATAATCCAAAACGACATCGGGCAAATTCACCGCTAGCAATTTACTTTCAGAAAATTCATCGCCAACAATTCACCGCAGGAAAATTCACTGCCATGACAAATTCACCACTAGCAATTCACTACCACGGAAAATTAATCGTATTAAAAAATAAGTTTTGGAAATATATATTAAAAAATGTTAATGCGATTAATTTTTCGCCGCGGTGAATTGTTGGTGGTGAATTTTCCTTGAGATGAATTTGTCATGGCAATGAATTTTCTCATGATGAATTGTTGGCGATGAATTTTCCCGCAATGAATTGTTGAAAGTGAATTTTCCTAGAGCCATCCAAAACAAATATCATTAATATTCAAGCTTAGTAATTCTTGCTTCCACTATATGCATCTAAGTCCCTCCACCCTAATGGTGGATCAATGGTTGAAAGCTCCTCATTGGACCTAACTACTTCAACTGCATAGTTACTTCAAGTTCATTCACATGAAACCCAACATCATGTCCTTCTTTGGTTATTTTTCATTTCTCTCCTACTACTTCGCTAAATGTTCTTTGAAATTATCTAAGTGTCTTCAAGAAGGTTTTAGAATCAACATGGTTATAATGCTAGGTATGCCCATATTTAGCTTCCTCTTTCTTCACCCTTACTGTCCCATCATGCTTCATGAATTTGAACATTGAGATCTCCATGGTTACAGTTATCTGCATAGTGACATTAACAAAAAGTGAGTCTTTTAAAGATTCAGTAAGCGTCCTCCTACACCCTCTAAAATTATCCTCATTTCTTGCTTTCCAAATGTACCAAAAAAATTCAATTGAGAAACAAAACCAAAATAATTTATATTTTTTATCGTTCCCAATTAGAATATATTTCCAATTAACTTCACCATTTCCTCCCCATATCATTTTCTCATTACAAAACAATATCTAGATTTCCTTAGCATAAAAATAATCAATGAATATATGTTTAACTAATTCAGGAATTCTACAAATATTACATAAATCAATATCTACATGATTAATATTGTAGGGTACCCTTTGCAATAAAATTAACCATCTAAAACAAGCCTTCTTTAGTTCCATCACATTAGACCAAATAGACTTAAATACAATTTTTCATTCTTTATCATTTCAACATACCTTCTAGCTATTGTTAAGATAATTAGTTAGAGATATAGATTTATTTAATGATTTATATATCATCTTGGTTTTAACATCTGGTGGAGGGGTGAAATCCTGCCATTTATATACTCTTTATGTTGTTCACTAATTTGTGTACAACTTGTGGGAATTGAAAGCCTTTACAGGCTTCCTTTAGAGTTGAATATGTTCTCTAGTTTGATAGAGGTAGATTATATTCACAGCTTAGGGAATCCCAATCCTTTAATTTCTCATCAATTAGGATATTCTTGAAGGATTGGATTCCTTTTTGGGCTCACTTTTTTGGTCGAACACCCCTACAACAAGGCGAAGGGTTTACCATTGTGTTCCAAATTCCACCAGAGGGAACTAGTGACAAAGATTAAATTATTATTGTTCTCCTTAATATGGAATTTTCTTATATTGTTCTTGACCAATTCTCAAGCCTTCCCTAGGCTTTTAAGGACTAGTGATCCTATAGGGGTTATTAGGTATTTTCTAGTGAGAAGATCACTGAAGGATAACAACTTCCAAGACTTTTCCTGCTTGGGTACAATAATTTAAATATTGTTTCTCACCAAGAATTTTCAAGATTCACCTCCTTCTAGGTCCTTGATGATCCACTTGGAATCTAGTGCTATGTCATACAATTTTAGATCCTTTATGCATATCGCCCCTTTAATCTTGTCTAAACAAAACCACTCCCACTTGATAGGTATGTGCAGGATCATCATGGAAAAAATAGGCCCTTAAGTGGTGAAAATTTTATAAATATCAGAGTTATTTATATCCTTAAGTGAGTCCATACTTATATCCTCCCATGGCCTCTCTGGTACAGGTATGGGCTGATACAACCTAGTATTTTGGCTCACTCCTTTAGCCATCTGATATACCCTACAACTTTGCACAAAATTTTTCACATCTTGTGATAACTGAGGCCAATAATAATGATCATTGATAATGGAAATGGTCTTATCCCAACCAAAATGTTTGGCCATTCCTCCACTGTGCTTCTCCTTTATCAGGTTCTCCCTCATGGAACTCCTCATAATACACAATTGGCTTCCCTTAAACAACATGCCATCCTAGATTAGGAAATCCAACCACTTCATCCTATCAACTGTAACAGGCTCCTTGCAAGCTTTCCAAGCCTCTGCGAAATCAAGATCTTTAGAGTACAATGTCTTGAGTTCATTGAACCCAACCACTTCAATTTGCATCTCTTTCAGCAATGTTTTCCTCCTACTTAAGGCATCTACAACCTTATTCGACTTTGCTAATTCTATGCTTTTAAAACAAAGCGGTATAACTCTCTACAAAAATTCTACCCATTTCATATGCCTCTCATTTAATTTTCTAACTACTCAGTATCAGAATGCTTGATGATCACTATACAGAACAAAATCCTTCAACAACAGATAATGTTTTCATTTCTTTAATACTTGAACTATTGCCTAAAATTATTGATCATATATAGAGTACTTTCTCTTTGCATCATTTAAATTTTCACTGAAGAAGGCCACGGGCTTACCTCCTTGGCTTAAAACTGCTCCAATGGCACAATCACTAGCATCACAATCCACCTAAAACACCTTATTGAACTGAGGCTAAAACTAGTTGCTCTGTCACTTTCTACTTCAACAGATCAAAACTCTTCGCTGCTCGAGTGCTCCACTTGAACTCTTTTCTATCCCCTCTCATTGTTTTAGTTAGGGGTGCACAAATACTACTTAAGTTTCTAATGAACTCTCTATAAAAGCTAGCCAAACCATGGAAAGATCTCACCTTAGTAGCAGTTCTTAGGGTAGGCCATTCCTGCATTAGCCTTTCACCTCGGGTCCATCTTGAGACCCTTTCATCGAGACACACAACAAACCCTAAGAAGACTTAAATCTTGCTGAAATTCTACACTTCTTCAGATTAATCAACACCTCTCTTCTCTCAACTTTTCAAAGACTGCTTTAATAATATGCATCAAATGCTCACCTAGGACTTATTGAATATTAAAATATCATCTAAGTACATAATGACAAAATTCCCTAGAAACTCTTTCAGTACCTTGTTCATGAGCCGCATGAATGTGCTCGGTGCATTGGTTAGCCCAAAAGGCATGACTAACCACTCGTATAGGCCCTCCTTGGTCTTGAAGGCAGTCTTCCATTCATCACCCTCGAATCGGGATTTGGTGATATCTCATTTTCATATCAATATTCGAAGTAATCAGGCTCCACTCAATAGTCCACGTCAATCCATCCTGGAAGAGAAATCTATACTTGATTGTTATCTTGTTTATGGCCTAAGAGTCTATACACATCCTCAACTCCCCATCCTTCTTTGATGCTAGTACGGAAGGTATTGCACATGGGCTCAAACACTCTCAAATCAAACCCTTTCTCAACTACTCCTAAACTTGTTTGTTCAACTCTTCATTTT
This sequence comes from Sequoia sempervirens, assembly GCA_007258455.2. Taxonomy (NCBI): domain Eukaryota; kingdom Viridiplantae; phylum Streptophyta; class Pinopsida; order Cupressales; family Cupressaceae; genus Sequoia; species Sequoia sempervirens. Next base: position 176,731 of record VDFB02348782.1, read on the forward strand.
CTATAGGGGTCATTCTATGAGCTACCTTATTTGGAAAAATCGGCTCTGTGTGGGATCAAAATCAATCAAGGATCGATCTTCTTCTCACCGGTGGTATACCATTAGGTAATGCGCATTTCCAACAATCTCCCTCAAACTCATCCAATAGTCCAAACTTCTAATCGAACCTTCTCACTATCTTCCTTTATCCATTCTAGGAATCAATGCATAACACATACTCATGCTTCATGCCTTCTAAAAATTTCGCTCCATCGGGACAAAACAAATTCTAGCACTATTGTATACCTTTTTCGGCCCTTCTTCAGTGGGATTCAACTCATGGCATACTTCATCCTTCATCAAGGACTAAGTGTTTGCATGGCCATCATGTACATCACACCCATCTAACTTCCACTCTTAATTCTCCCTTTAACAAATATGTGACATGCATCCATGGGGATGATATCACAAAGTACCTCATCACGATAGCTTCCGATACTAAACTTCACCAGGCACTGCTCATTGAACAGAACTTTGTGGTCTTTCTGCAACTAGGCAACCTGATATGGATGTGGATGTCTTTCCCTATTCAGCTTCAACTGTAACCATCTCTCTTTCTCGACATCTCTCGACATCGCTGATCCCACTATCAATAATGACATCACAAAATTTGTCTTCACACTTGCACCTTGTGCGGAACATATTCTTCCTCTGTTCTGGCTCCTTCTCTTTAGTCACCAGGGTTCTTGTAACCACTAGGGCTTCTCCCCTTTCCGCATCATCTGAATGCTCGATTCGAGCCTCCTCATCTACATGTGCAACCCTTCCATGACCTTTTGGATTTCTTTCGTCTCTTTCCTGCGTTGTGGACATTCATAGGCTCGATGCCCTTCTTCACCACAATGGAAAAAGGTTCCTCTGAAATCACCTCTTCTGGGTCTTGGCCCAGATCTTCCTCGTCCTCTACCTCTTTGATCACCACTGTTTTGATCATGAGGGCGGTAGAAGTTATCATTCTTTTGGCTTCGACTAGTGCCCACATCTTCATTTTTCCTTTCATCCTCATTTCTATTTCTAGAAGATCTTCCACTACCCCTTCCACTTTGACCTCCTCATCCTTTTTGCTTTCTATCAAATCTTTTGTTTAGTTTCTCCTCAACTTTCAGAGAAAAATGGTACACATCCTCAATGGTGGTCATTCTGACAAGGCTTAGCTCCTCTTGAATGCTCGGTCGTAACCCATTAAGATAACAGGCTACCTTCTCCTTGTTGGCCTCCACATGGCCCATTCTAATGATCATCTTGTGAAAATATTTTGTGTATTCTTTCACAGATCTACTTCCTTGCTTCAACCCTTGCAATTTATTTAGAAGATCTAACTCGTAGTCCACTGGTATGAACTTCTTCTTTAGTTTCTCCACCATGCGATCCAAACTGCTGATCTTTCCTTTCCCTCTTCGATTTCTCTCCAACTGGACCTCTTTCCACCAAATATTGGCATGGCCCTTCAACTTTTTTTTGCAAACTTAACCCAATCTAGGTCCTCTACTTCTTCATACTCAAAATACTCTTCTAGCTCGTTGATCCAGTTGATCGACTCTTCTAGGTTCAAACTTCTAGAATAACTAGGGACTTCTATTTTGGGTCTTTTTTTGATCTTTGAAATGACCCTTATTAGCCATATCTTATCTTGATCAAGTGCTTCTTCTTCCTCTTCAATGTCTGAATCTTCCACCTCTTCTTCCTCCTCGCTTTCTCCTCTCCATCCCGGGTTTAACCCTCTTCTCATTTGTTCTTGCAATGCATCAATTTGTCTTTGGAGGGCTCTAAAACCCTCAGCCACCAATGGATCTCTTCCACTAGCATTTCTGCCACCTCTAGCACCGCCACACCTACCAAGAATCACTCTTGGAGGCATCTTGAACATCTATAACCCAAAACCATAGTCCTAGTGCAAACTACCTCACGATCAATGATCTGTCCACATGCTCAAAAAAACCCGCTCTAATACCACTTGACGAGGGAGCAAACCCGAGACACAGAAAATGATGCCAACAACCAGAGAAATTTTATTATTATTTAGAATGGAACTTCTTACATGTAGAGGATCACAAATCCTCAAGCTCTGCAATACATGCAAATTACAAAAATTACAAAAAATTACAAAAGACTCCCTTTCGCAGCATGTGAACTCTTTTCCTCAAAAAGCTACCAAAAATCAAAAATCTTGCCCATAAATAGAGCTCCTTTCTAATTTGGAGCCAAAACAACATTCAAATTTTAGTTTTGGCGGTGTGGTGCCCCAATTACAATTTGAAATTAACATTTGAATTCACATTTGAAAATTAGCACATTTCTAAAATTGTACCAACTTCTAGAAGCCATAACTTTTAATCTGACTGTCGGATTTTCAATGATAATACCCTTTCAGAAATCTCTTGAAAAGATGATGTGGCATAAAGTAGGGCCTATGGCCAATACTTTGGGTTTTCTACAAATTTTCAGGCCCATCCAGGGCCTCTAAGGGCCTCAAATTTGGCTTTGAATATTTTAATAGCTAAAGGGGTATCCAGAAATGCAAAAACATCTAAGAAACAACCAACAAAAAATTAAAATATTTCCTTTTTTGGGTGATGTAGGATTGCCCTCACACCACTGGATGCTCCTACATCAGATCCCCAAGTATCTAAATTTCTTATGGGGACCACCCTATAAAATTCATACTCTATAAGCTATTCTAGAGGGGAGTATGTCCATCCAAGCATGATGGATTTTACATTGTATACTTTTGTGCACCAAAGACTGTATAAAATAACATTATATGTTGCACCAAGCTATCAGTATTTATTTCCTCTAATTCTAAAAGGATTGCAATATCATCTACAAATTGGATATTTAGAATTTTATTGTGATCAAGGAGTTGCAGACCCCTAACCTTGGGAGAGAGAAAGGATTCTCTTAGCAAGTAATGTATCACATTTGAAGCAATTACAAAGAGGGTTGTGGTGAGGGGGAAACCTTGTTTGATGGACCTTTCTAGTGTAAATTCATCGAAGAGGGAGCCATTTACATCCACTTGATCTACTACATCACTTAAGAGAGTATCAACCATATTACAAAAGGTGTTAGGGAGGTCAAAGGCCTCAAGATTTATTCTTAAAAAGCACCATTCGACCCTATCATAATGCCTTTTCAAAATCTAAAAAAAGCATGGAAAAATTCTTCTTGGAATGCCTTGTCAATTCTATGGCCTCCCAGCTTGTAATCAAATTTTCTATTATGTATCTCCCCTTGCTACCCAAGGATGGATACATTCAATAAGGAAATTGGTCTCCAATTATTTATTATGGTTTTATCCCCATCTTTGGGTAGCAACTTTATGATACCTTTATTTATTGAGTGCCCAGTGAACCTTTATTGAGTGCCTCCAAGTACACTTGGTATAAATCATCACATATACAATCAATAAATTTTTTATAAAATTGAATAGGTAGTCCCCCCCTACCTGAAGGATTTATCATTATCCATAGATTTCATGGATTTATGAATATCCTCTTTAGAGATTCCTTTTGATAACCTGGTAGCATCCTCCTCTGATATGTTTTAGGGATTATATGTTTGATGTAATCCCTAGCAGTGACAATCATATTATTCTCTTTAGAAATGAAATGATTCTTATAGAATAGGGAGAATTGGCTTAAAATATCATCTTGATTTATGTGAAGGGATCGTTCATACCAATTTTTGTCAATTTTCTCCTTGATGCCTTTCACTTTGATGTGCCTAAAGAAGAACTCGGTACCTTTGTCACCATTATTAATCCAATTTAGTTTGGCTCACTTTCAGACCTTGGATTTTGTTTACCATAATTTTCTTAGGGTGTTTTTGGCTAAGTCGGGCTCTTCACACAAATTTTCATTTAGTGGATCATTTTGCACTTTAGTTTCTTCTTTAATAATTTTTCTTGGAGGTCATTCTCCTTCATTCTTCTATCCATTGCTCTTTTTTTTACCAATGGTATGGAATAATATTTTCTATCCTTTCACATTTTGATCCCATCTCTCAATGGCATTTAAATCCTTTATCATCCTCTTGTTAATTTCCTTGAGGGTAATTATGGTTTCTTTATAGTTGTTATTATTTAGAAGGTTTATGTTAAGGGTGAAGCATCATGTATTCATCTTTTCCTTTGTCCTAGCATTACTTAGAGTAATTTTTTCCCTTATTAGATGGTGAACAAAAAAGTATATAAGGGTACAAAATCACTTTACATCCTTCACTAGAACTTCCTGGATTCCAAAATTGTCATAAGTGGTCTCACCTACTAAAGTTAAGCTTATGCTGAAATTTTTATGTAAAATCCTGAGGATCCATCTATGGAGATATTTGGCACCTATAGAGAGATCACAGACAAAATAATCCAAAAAAAGGTGGATGATTCTAGTGAGAAAAGGACTAAAATTTGGTTTCAAAATTTGGGCATTTTGTAGTTATCCAAGAAGGCACCTCAAACCTGTGTCAAGGTTCTGTAAAAATCCCTCAAATCCAAAGGAAACTATCCCAAATAAATTACGAAGAAGATCTCACAGATTAGCCTTTGCAGCTACAACTCCTCTACAAACCTCTAGATCCACACAAACTAGTTCTATTGGGAAAAGAGCTACATTTAAAATCTTGGCATAAATGAAAAATGCAAAGAAAAAGCATGCAAGGCCTAAACAACATGCCAAGAGGAAGAAGAATCAAATATAAGATATTGAAAAGGAAGGAGAGGAAGGAGAGGAAGGTAACTCTACAATGAAGAAAAAAGAGAAGAAGAATAAACAAAATTCTTTGGTGACACCTTCACACAAGTCACTCCAATTAGAGACAATCTTCAATGAAATTTTAATTCATGGAATACTATATGAAACTAAAAAACTACATATGAATGTACCTCCTATAGATCAAAATACTATTGAGAAGGCAATAGTCATGTATATGATCAAATACAATGTGCATCATAGTGACATCATTGAAAAGGCCCTAGAGAATTTAGCTTAGGCCCTAACCCATAAAAGAGAAAAAGCCATTAAAGTGGATGACGAGTTAAGGAGGAAAGCTCTTAACAAAACTAGATCCTTCATTTCATAGGAAGAAAAAGATAAAATATCTCAAAAAAAAGCTTACAAATTAAGGACTAGACAAAGAGTGGATATCCCTATGAGTATGGATAAGGAAGATAGAGACAAATTATAGAAGGAAATTGAGGAAGTAACCAATTAAATTATTGAAGAAGTAAAATAAGTTGAAAATGTCAAGCAACCACATATGTCTCCTCCCCACTTTGTATCATCTCCTTAGCACAACATTGTACAGCAAAATCAACAAGAGGAACATGAAGAGAAAGTTTCACATTATGTAGGGCATGCTTCTCCTACTCATGGTATTGTAGTGTAGAAAAATGTATCTCTTTACATTTTTCATACTTGTTTGGGCCCTCCCTATTACAATTGGGCTTATTTATGCTTTAATTGGTCCTATTTTGCTTCCACAAGACTAATAAATTGTATTTTTCAAGGAGAATCTCAATATTTAATAAATGGGACTTCATAACTTAACAATTTTGGCTGTGTTCCAGATTTAGGGATTTGGGACTCATATGCCACTTTGGGCGTATGGGTCCTTCCTAGGTCTTGGCCCCAAAATTTAAATGCAACATTAAAAATAACACTTTCCAAAGTATGTGTCCCAAGTTTTAGGGCATGGGACTCATATGCCCAACCTGGCATATGAGTCCCTCTTTAACCTAGCCCTATTTTAATTCAAATTCTTAGTGGGATTTTATTGTCCTTAGTTTCAATTCTCAAATGTCAGCTTGTAGTGTTGTAATTTTAGGAAATTAAGCATAAACAAGTATAAATACAAGGCTATTTCACTTAGTTTCACCTAGCAATTTTGAGTCAAGCATCCTAAGATTTCACAAGAGAAGATTATTGCAGCAATCAAGATCCATATTATCATGTCCAAGATTTAGTGCATCGTGCATGTTGTTAAGCTAATGTGTTGATGTAGAATTCAAGATCTAATCAAGTGTTCAATCCACTATCTTATTCAATTTTCATGATCAAGATCTACACTCATTGAGGCTAATTCATGCTATTTTTCAATTTTGCAATCTAAGGTTTCAAAAAGTTTTGGTGAGTTGTTATATGCATTTTTTCATTCATCATTCCTTCTTTTCTATTTCATTTCAAGGTTTAATTACCAAAACGGGGTTTCACCAAGGAAAACCCTTATTCACCTAACAAACAACATTTTTCCCTCCTTTGTGATGTGTGTTTTGCATATCTAGGTGAATGGGACTCATATGCCCAACCTAGTGGATTAGTCCCTGATAATATACCTTTTAACAGTGTTCAGCAATGCCAGATCTAGGTTCAGAAGATTCAGAAATATCCTTAAAAAAACTTGTAGGACTCAAATTCCCAACCTAGCATATTAGCCCAAAAGAAATATTTTATCACCAGTCAGTAGATCTCGATCAAGTTTCAGAGAATCGAGATTTTGTCATGAAAACCTTAGAATAAGACTCATATGCCCAACCTAGCGTATTAGTCCTGGTGCAACCCTAAACACCATTTTTTAGAGTTTGCAAACCTTGTTTGGACATCTTCTTTCGGGTATGTGCAAGATCATCATGGAAAAAATAGGCCCTTAAGTGGCAAAAAATTCAGAAAAATCAGAGTTAGGCAACTTGACGTAAAAATTTGAATATGTTATCTATATTATTTAAAAAATATGTAAGAATAGAATTTGTAGCAAATTTAATGTAGTTTCTAAACTACTAGGTTTGTCTAAAAAAAAAAATCTATTTGACTCGAAAATTTGAAATTTCAATGAAGTGGTACTTAAATTTCAGGGAAAAAATAAGAAGTAGGTGTCTATACCACCCTAACCATAATAAAATGATAATATTTTTTATAATATTTTAGATATAAGTAGAGGACTCATGTCCCGATGTGATGCATATTTTTTTGTAATTTTTTTCCAAGTAAATAATTAATTATGATTTTTTTTTACAACTTTTCAAAAAATAGAAAAACTTGTATGTCTGACCACCTTAACTTGGTCAAAACTTCATGAAATTCAATTTTTCTTTTTTAATCCTATAGTATGTGAAACATAGAATGTGACACATGTTTTGGATTCAAAAAATGTGATACTGTTTAAAATCTATAGATGTTTTTCAATCAGCCTATCAATTAGGACTTTAGTTGTAATTTGAATAGAAAAATGAATAATAATTACTTATTAAATTCAAAGTAAAGCATAATTTATATCGGTGGAAAGTTGAGAATCTCCTTTAAAAACCCTTTTCATTTCATCAATTTTTGGTAAGAGAATAGTCATTAGCCACATACCCATCATATTTCCACTTTTTGGTCCATCATGATCCTACACATACCCTTTCCCCTAGGTACTTTTATGTTTCCATTTAGTTATTAGTTTCATCTCATTCATTTAATTTTTTAGGTTTCATAGTGAGTTTACACAAGTGTTTTCATTTCTCCTTTTGAAGCTTCATTTAATGGTGAACCCCCATCCAATCACAGTAGGAACCATCTAGCCATCCCTCAATTGAGTCACTTTGTTGAGGGATCTAGGTTTCCTAATGAACTAAAGCATAAAATAGGTCCAATTCCATCTCCCAAAAGGTGGAACCCTATTTCCCTTTTTTTTATTTTGGTGAACCCAATGTTTGGACCCTTGAATTTCTTATTTGGAAACCATTATATCCCTAGATCTAGCTTTTCATTAGATTTTGCATTAGTTGAATTGCATTTAGGGCTCCTAAATCTTGATTAGTATAATATGCATATAGGTTGCATTTTTTCATGTTACATCATTCAATTTCATTAGGAATATGTAATTGCAAATAGTTAATTGAATACACAATCCACAAACATATAAATCAACTCAGAATTTGGTGATTCAACCTTAAAAACCCTAAAATTGGGATTGATATGCACATCTAGGCATATAAGTCCCTGATCAATCAAAAACCCTAAAAAGTGGGACACTTTGCGAAAAAGTGGAACACTTTGCAAAAAAGTAGGATTGATACACCCATCTCACTATATACTTGTCCCTGATTAGGGGCCTGACCTAATTTTTAAGTTTTCTATTTGTCCATGTTTTTAGTCTCTTGTGCATAGTTCTTATCAGTATTTGTCTAAGGCTATTTATTTTAAGATTTAAGATTAGGGGCCTGACCTAATTTTTTAGTTTTCTATCTGTCCATGTTTTTAGTCTCTACTCTTGTGCATAGTTCTTATCAGTATTTGTCTGAGGCTATTTATTTTAAGATTTAAGAGCATGCATGTTTATTTTTCAATGGATTACATTACATTTGCATTGCATATAGGGGTTTATATTTGCATTTTTTGCATTGTTTAAATCTGAAAATTCAAAGAATTGCATGCATTTAGTGTTGTCATTTCTAAATCATTCCAAAATCATATTTTTAGTAGCAAAAAATCATCAGCATAAGTTGGATAGCTTACTTTTCATTTTAGACACACACTGACAATGTTAGTATCTTTCCTTTCCAAGTATGCCAAGAAAAATCTCATCAACAAGCATGTTAGTCATTCCTCCAATATATTTCCTAGTTATGAGTCCCTTAGTGCAAGACAATGAAAATTTTGACACATTCCTTAATTCCACACCCCTTCATATCTCTCCTATTTGTGGGAATGATGTAGATGCAAGCATAGAAAATCATGATAATTATAGTTTCTCTTCTCCCAATACCTCTCCTACTTGTGACGAAGGTATTTTGGTGTTAGAATATACTACCATTGAGAATCATGCCAATGTTGAAAGCTCCTCTTCTATAAAATCTCCTACATTGGAAGATATTATGGCACAAGAGAATGAGATCATAAACACATTTCTAAATGTCACCTTACCTATTCTCCATTCATCTCTTGCTTGTGAGAATGTTTTATTGAAAGAGGATGGAATCATAGATAAACATGACAATCACATTTGTTCTTCTCCTAATATCTCTCCTATTTGTGAAGAAGATAGTTTGGCACATTATAAGATACACCCATTAAGAGTCATGAGAGTTTTGTTTCTCCCTCTCCTAATGCTTCTCCCACTTAGAAATATCTAATTGAACAAAAGAATCCAATCAATCATAATTTTTCTTCTCTCGATGCCTCCCCTACTTGTGATGAAGTTACCTTACAAAACATAACCATGGAATGTGATCAACATCTTGTTTTCCTCTCTCCTAAAAACTCTCCTACTAGAGTAGATATCATGGTACAAGAGAATGATAAAATTGATGCATGTATCTCAAACAATAGTAATGTGGCTTCATTTGATAAAAATGATGAGGTAACCTTGAACTCTCCTTCGCTAAAATATCATCACAATAAGGATGAGTCTTTTGAGGTTATGCACATTAGATATCCCTTGAAGCAATCTCCTGAGCTAGTTCTTATCCTTTATTCACTCTCACTCTCACAAGTTCAAAATAAACCTGTGCTTATCTTAGAACCACCTACAAGGCAACTTGATAATGATATTTTTTTGCAACAATTGAGTTACAATACCATTGCTCACACATACAATACAAGGAACAATAGGCAACTACAAACCACTCGTGTTTCATTACCATTGCCTCAACCTATCTTGCCTACTGCTCCTCATTTTCCTTTACATAGTCGAAAGGAGTATGGTCTTGTTGCAAAACTTAAGAATACTCCTGCTAAGATATCCTTATGGGACCTTATTCAAGCCTGACCTAGTTACCATAGTATGCTTCAAAATGCATAGAAACAAGTTGTGGTTCCCTCTAGTGAAAACCTAAATGATATAGCAGCCCTAATTCAAGGAATGAATGTTGACATTGTTTTCCACCAAAGTGAGCTCTCTCCTTTGGAAATGAAAAAACAAAATGATACTTTCATGATAATAGCTAAGATTAATACGTGGAGGATAAAATGAAATTTTATTGACAATGGTTTGGAACTTAATGTGTGTGCTATAAACTTTCTTGATAAGATCGGAGTAGACAAAATCCAAATTAAACTTGATTCTTTATCTATTTGTGGGTTTGATAACATAGGGAAATGGCCACTTGGGGTGATCACATTACCTATTACAATTGGAAAGGCAACATTTCAAACTACTAGCCATGTTATGCCTCATGATCTTTCATATAATATTATTTTAGGTAGACCATGGATTCATGAAATGCAAGTAGTGTCTTCTACTCTTCATTGTAAAATGAAGTATGTTGACAAAAATAAAGTTTACACATTCCAGGCTAATCCTGAACCTGAAAGTTGTTTGCATGCTAAGAAAGATAAACAAAGTCCTTTGAAAACATTGAAACCAACCATACAAGTGGAACCCATGCAAGAGAAAGATAAATAAAACATAATGAAGAAGTTACTAAGTTATTGGAAGATGATTGTGGTTCCTTGGATTTCACACCTACATTCATAGGCAAATACAAGATCACAAAAAAAGAGTCTAGAAAGGGAAAAGAAAAAGTTGTAATGTCAACACAAAATTCAATAGAATCTTTGAAAGCATATGCTTAAACCACTTTAAAAGAAAAGACAACATACACAAAAAAAATTTAGGTTGATTATGAGCAACCACTGAATCCAAAAGAAATGAAAAAGCTTTATGGAAGAGGTTATGAGCTTTTGAAATAACTTGGATATAGTGGAAAAGGATGTGGTGCTGGGGAACAAGGTATACGTGTCCCTATAGAGCCTAACACTCAAGAAACCACTAGTGATCTTGGTTATTGTCCTTTGAAAGAAATAAAAGCATTAAAAAATCCTTCATTCAATACCAGAACTATTACAAAATATTCTTCTAAACCAACTTTAACCCTGGTGCATCCTCAACTAATAGAAACTATTGGTCTTGGTTATGGTCCTTTGAAAGAAACAAAAGAATCAAAGAAATCCTCGCTTAATATCAATTTCATCACAGAAAACACTAATGACTAGAATTTATTAGATTTTACAGCCTCCTATAAAGGAGAGCACAAAATCTCGCAATCTAAAGAGTCTTGTGTAAGTTTGACACCTTGTACTAAGCAAGAGATATATTTGTCGCAAAATAAAGGAACATCTTCTACTTTTGATCAAGAGAGTATCTTTTCAAGACTCCAAGATCACTTAATATCTCTCCCTCCAAGAACACGAAATAAATTGTACAACAAGAGTTCAATTTCTGCATATCATAGGGGTATGTGCAGGATCATGATGGGCCAAAAAGTGGCGATATGATGAGTATGTGTAGGGTATGTGGCTGATGAATTTTTTTATGCAAAATTGATGAAATAAAAATGGATTTTAAAGGAGATTCTCACCTTTCCACCAATTTAAATTATGCTTTACTTTGAATTTAGTAAATAATTATTATTCATTTTCTATTTGAATTACAACTAAAGTATTGATTGATAGGTTGATTGAAAAACATCTATAGCTTTCAAACGGTATCACATTTTATGAATCAAAAATATGTGTCACATTCTATGTTTCCCATACTATAGGATTAAAAAAAAATGAATTTCATGAAGTTTTGACCAAGTTAAGGTGGTTAGACATAAGAGTTTTTATATTTTTTAAAAGTTGTAATAAAAAATTCATAATTAATTATTTACTTGAAAAAATTACAAAAAAATATGCATCACATCGGGACATGAGTCCTCTACTTATATCTAAAATATTATCATTTTATTGTGGTTAGGGTGGTTAGAAAAACACCTACTTATTTTTTCCCTGAAATTCAAGTAATACTGCATTGAAATTTCAAATTTTCACCAAATAGATTATTTTTTTTTTTAAATCTAGTAGTTTAGAAACTACATTCAATTTGCTACAGATTCTATTCTTGCATATTTTTGAAATAATATAGATAAATTATTCAAATTTTTATGTCAAGTTGCCTAACTCTAATTTTTTTGAATTTTCATTGCCACTTAAGGGCCTATTTTTTCCATGATGATCCTACACATACCCATAGAGTTCATGGTCATTCTCCTAATGAATGTAAGGCTTTAAGTGATAAAATTAAACATCTTAAGGATTGTGGTACTCTTCCTTGTGTTGAAGCACCTAGTTCCTCTAATTAATACTAATCTTCATCAATCACCTCGGCTCATCCTTGTATTGCACTAAGTGGGGGAAAGGGGGTTAGGTAGCCTTGTCATCATATAACACTTGTTGTTGTATCTTTTGGCTAGTTGACCACCTTCCATGTGTATATAGGAGAAAGTTTGGGATGTGGACAACATGCCTTAAGTTGGATCACATGTGATGTACTTTTCTTTCTATGTTTAGCATTACATTTTGGGAGCAACCCTTTATTCATGATGTAGTTTCATTTGGGAACATAGGTCTTGGCATAGGGCTTTCCGAATAAGCTCTCATGTCTTGTTTTACTTTAAATCAATTGCTCACAACAATGGTGTCATAAACCTCTTTAAAGTGGGGGCATCCCTCGACACTCATGTTTCACTATGCAATTTTCTTAATTCTTGTGATGCATCATTTTCTTGGTGGTGTCATTGGGATTTATTTCCTCTAAGAGTGTGAAATTTCTTTGACTTGTACTCTCTTGGAGATGTTAGGCACAATGTTCCATAAGAAGAGACCTTACACGAAATAAGTAAAGATCCCTTTGAACAAAAAAATTTACTTGCATGCTTTTCATAAGCTAGAAGTTTTGTTTTGTGGAACCCTATTGAAGTTATCAAAGGGATAGTTGGTTCAGTGCAAGATTATGGGGGTCCAAACTAGGCCCTTAAGTGGCAATAAAAATTTAGAAACCAGAGTTAGGAAACTTGACATAAAAATTTGAATAAGTTACTAACATAATTTGAAAAATATGTAAGAAAAAAAATTTGTAGAAAATTGAATGTAGTTTCTATGACACTAAACCTTTTTTTCTTAAAAGTAAATCTATTTGGTAAAAATTTAAAATTTTGAACAATGTAGTAGTACTAATTTTTCAGGAAAAAATAAAAAGCAAATCTATATCTAACCAACCTAAGTATAAGAAAAAATTAATATATTTATTTGAAACTTTCAATATCAGTAGAGGATACATGCCCATATGTGCCACATTTTTTCTGTAATTTTTTTGCAAGTTAATAATTATTTATGAAATTTTTACTAATTTTTTATAAAAATATTAAAACTTGTTTGTTTGACCACCATAACTTGGTAAAAAAATTATGAAATTCAATTTTTATTTGTTTTATCCTATATTATTGGAAGCATAGAATGTGCTACATCTTTTGGATTTAAAAAATATGAAATCATTTAAGAATTATAGATGTTTTTCAATTAGCTTATCAATCAGGACTTTAGTCAAAATGTATGTAGAGAATCAATAATAATTATCTATATTAAATTATAAATAAGGCATAGCTTATATTTAAGGAAAGTTGACAATTTCTCAATAAACCCTTTTTTGTTTCAACAAATTTGGATAAAAAGTGTCATGAGCTGCCACTTTTTTGTCATATCGCCTCTTTTTGGACCCCCATGATCCTACAATCACCCAACTTTGGTATGGTTAGTATGATGAGAAACCTAAATGAAGGCATGAATTATTCATTGTATGGTGAGAAGTTGATATAAATGCATGACTTTCTCACTAAGCCACCCTTTTTGGATACTCACCCAGTAGACAGCCTGAAGTTTCATTGCCTCAAAGTGAGCATGCATTTTTTTTTACAAACAGCCAAGACCTAGTCCACATTGTGTTGGATAGACTATCGAGGCTTGATCTACCCCTTTTTATTTTTTATTTTTTTTCTCTAAGTTCCTTTCTTTAAGTCTTTGACATTGTATGATTGTGTATCTTGTCTTGTTGTTGCAGATCATACACCTTGTGTGTGTCCCTTTGTGCTTATATTGGTTTGATGTAGGATCTTCGATCCCGGGGTCTTCATCACCCTCCTTCTATCTTTTTTATCCTATACCATCCACATTGGTACTCTTGGACCCCTCTTGATGTGAATTTGTCTACTTTAGTGTGAGTTTGATGCAAGGTCATTCTCTCACTAAAGTGGGGGCTAAATGAAGTGTAGAAAAATGTATCCCTTTACATTTTCACACTTTTTTGGGCCCTCCTTATTAAAATAGGTCTTATTTGTGCTTTAATTGGTCATATTTTGCATCCACAAGCATAATAAATTGCATCTTTCTAAGGATAATCCATATATTTAATAAATGGCACTTCGTAATTTGACAATTTTGGCTATGTGTTCCAGATTTTTGGATTTGGGACTCATACGCCCCTTTGGGCCTATGGGTTCTCCCTAGGTCTTGCCCCAAAATTTAAATGCAACTTTAAAAATCACACTTTCCAAAGTATGTGTCATAGGTTTTAGGGCCTGGGACTCATACGCCCAACCTGACGTATGAGTCCTACTTTAACCTATAACCTATTTTAATTCAAATTCTTGATGGGATTTTATTGTCCTTAGTTTCAATTCTCAAATGTCAACTTGTAGTGTTGTAATTTTTAGAAATTAAGCATAAACAAGTATAAATACAAGGTTGTTTCACTTAGTTTCACCTAGCAATTTTGAGTCAAGCATCCTAATATTTCACAAGAGAATTATAGATTATTCAAGAGCATTCAAGAAGTCATTGAAGGTAGATTTGTAGAAGATTATTTCATCAATCAAGATCCATACTATCATGTCAAATATTTAGTGCATCATGCATGTTGTTGAGATAAAAAAATTTATGTACCATTCAATATCTAATAAAGTGTTCAAGCTATTATCTTATTCAAGTTTCATGATCAAGATCTACACTCATTGAGGCCACATCATGGTATTTTTCAAATTTGCAATCCAAGGTTTCAACAAGATTTGGTGAGTTGTTACTGTTGAACGGTGCAAGACAGCTGAGAGGCAGGGTGAATTAGTTGTCACCAAACTCAATCACAAATTTCAAACACTTATCAATCTTCACAACCACTTTATTCCGTTATTAAGTGTGAGAATGAAATGCAAATAACAAAAAGAAAAATCAACACAATGAACACCAGATTTACATGGAAAACCCAATGAGGGATAAACCACAGTGAGGATTAACTCACAATATAACATAGTTCCAAAATTTAATACAATACAGCTCACTTCCAAAGGGATCACTACCCAAGATAGGACTCACTGTCCAAATAAAAAAGCTCACTACTTGCAAAGAGGACTCACTATCCAAGCAAGAGGCTCACTGCCTACAAAAAGGATTACAATACTGAAGTGGCTTCATAGCCAAAATGAACTAGTAAGAGTACACCTAACAAGTGTTGATCCAATTCCTTTGATGCTCAATAAAGTGACTTAAGACACTTCATCATTTTCGCACTTCTTCACATTCGCAACTCCATAACTTACACTTACATCAGCATCCTCAAAACTATCAAACATATATATCTGAGTTATCTGCGAGCATCAATTAGGTCAGCCTAATTAGATGCAATCTTTATTCACCAGAAAGACTAACTATCGGCTCCAAGTTAGTACAAAAATTCTCCAAAAATAATCCAAGCATGTAGCACGCTACAATGTGTTGGCATGGACCAAAGATAGGTCACACATATATCTATATCATAAAATTAATTCACCTTATCATCAACTATCCATTAGCTCAGCCAAAGATAGACAAAATGCAGCAACAGAGTAATGCCAACTTTCCATATAAGCACCTATGCACATGAGATTTTGAAGATACATCCTTCAAGCATCGAAAAACCATTTCCAATAACTGCAAGAAAAGATAATCATTAGCACAAGATTATGGACCAAAATACCATAGGATAGTAACTACACACTAGTTCAAATACCAGTTCAGAATTTGGATCAAGCTAGAACTTAACCTTGTAGCTGCAACTCATATATCATGGTGACATCAATGACAACACAAAATTGTATGAGGAGATGTTATTCTTCATTCATCATTCCTTCATGCTTTTCTATTTCATTTCAAGGTTTAGTTACCAAAATAGGGTTGGACCAATGAAAACCCCTATTCACCTAACAAAAAAAAATTCCCTCTCTTTTGATGTTTATTTTGCAGATCTAGGTGAATGGAACTCATATGCCCAACCTAGAAGATTACTCCCTGATAAGACTATGTTGTAGAAAAATGTTCCTTTGTCATTTTAATGGCCTTTTAGGTCTTGTTTCATGGTGTTGAAACTATGTGTCTTTGATTTTATGTTGTATCATGGTTTGAACATACTTATTTAGGTACTAAAACTCAAAGAACAACGTCTTGTGAAGGTGTTGTGAAGTGTTGTGAGAAATTTCCACATTCTTCTAGACTCTATTTAATACAATTCACCTAAAAATCACATTTTTACACATCAACAAGTCCTATATTGAACTGTTGTAAAGTCTTGTAACAAGACTTCACACTTTTCTAGGAAAATCTCCTTATTTACACCCTTCTCATGCTTTATTTTGTCTCTTTATGCCCTCATATGCTTAATACAACATTATTTTTGACACCTTTTTTTAGGTCCTAGGTGGGACCCATTCACCATGGGTGGTGAATGAGTCCCCCTTGGCCCCAAATTAAAAATATTTCAAATTTCCTTTCAGGGTTTTATTAAAATCACTTCAAGTCGGCCTATGATGAGGTATGAACAGATAGTAATGCACAAGAATTGTATAAATAAAAAAATTTAATCTCATTTTAACCCCCAATTCATCAAATTCACTTATCCACATACACATTCAAGCATTCAAGCATTTTGCATCATCAATTGAAGCAACTATTGAAGCACTTTAAAGCAACCATTGACATTACTTCAGACTTACAAGATCAAGGATTTGGGGAGTTAATAGCATTTGCATGTTGTTAGTTTACATTTCCTTTCCATTTCATTTAGTTCTATTGGGTTTGATTACCAAAGTGGGGTTTGACCAAGGCAAACCCCTATTTGTTAACCGTCCAACATTTTTCCCCTTTGCATGTGCATTTGCATCCTTTTTTTTTGCAAATTTGATAGGTTTAAACATGATGAAAAGTGGAAATCAAGTCAACTAGGTTCTTCAAGTCATCATATCACTATTTCAATCTTGTGGAGTGTTTTATGTCCATTTCATACAGAATTGACTTCAACAACCTGACATTCAGACATTCCCAAATCTGGTGTTGCAGAGTTGTTGCCTGATTTTCTAGAAATCTAGGAGTGGACTGATTCACCACCCTTGGTGAATGAGTCCCACCTGGGGTCTGAAAATGTGCATTTTGTCAAATCTTAGATCCTGACTATCAGAAATTAGTTCTCAACAATTTTTCATTAGTAGGACTGATTCGTCGCCCTAGGTGAATGAATCCCACTGTGAAAATGCAATAAAATTCACCAGCATTCCAGACATTCCAGAAAACTCATATTTCATCTAGATGCACTCTAATTTCATCCATCTCTTTCTTTTTTGCCTTATTTCTTCATCTTCATAGTTATTTGCATATCACAGTGTGTTTTCAAACATAGCTTAAATTGCACTTTTGCATTCATTCTAGTTCATTCTAATCTATCAATTGAATTTAGTTAAGTTCATTTACATCATATCAAATATCATACATCCTCATTTGAGTGTTACATAAGCATTTTGGGACCTAGATCTCTCTCCTTTTAGGTGAAAAACCCTAGAAGTGTAAGAGCAAGCATTTTTAGGGTCCCAAAATCTGTCACATTTTGGTGAACCCAACTTTTGAACATTTTAAAACTTTTGATTGCATTCAGATCTTTCATCCTATTTTTTATTTGCATTATCATTCAATTAGGACATTGATTTGTTATTGCATTCTAGGACCTTTCATTTTGCATTAATGAAACATTCATTTAGTGTTCATTTTTGCAATCAATTTCATTGAAAAAAAGTAAAAATCTGCATTTTGCATATGTTATTACATTCTTTAGAAAGTTTAAATCATACTTAAAATTCTAAAAAATACAAAAAAAATTGCATCTTGGGACTCATTCGCCACTTAGGGTGAATTAGTCCCTCTACACTTTTTAGATAGTAGTTATGTGCTTTTTCTAGCATTTTCCTGTATTTCTATTTTCTGTATTTGCATTCATGTTAAAGTTAGTAGATTTTTTGTTATTTTCATTTCAAATTCTTAGAATAGCTTGCATTTCCATCCACCCTTCCTTTGTGGTACTTGCATGAGTGTTTGGTGCCCTATTGATAATACTTTAGTGAGAAGAAGTTCTAAACACATGGCATCCCACGGTAGCACTTTTGTTGTGGACCTTGGGATCTCATGAGCTCCTACTCCCGGTATGGACAATGGTGCATTAGGCCCTAACAATACCACTGAACCATGCCTTCACCTTTCCATCCTATGCATGTTGACAATCAAAACAAATCCCTCCTGAAAGAAAATGTCATTAATATTCATGAGGAATTTGCACATTTACAACAAGATTTGTCACTTGAAAAAATTTCCACCACTGCTATACTTGCTATTGAGAACCTTCATCGCTTAATTGAGAGTGATGATGGCTTGCAAGTGTTGAAACAAATTGTCGAGATTTACAATAAACATGCCTCTTCAAATACCCAATCTGCAAACATTCTTGTAATCCAAGCAACACCTCAAGGTCCTCCTCCTTCAACTATAGCTTCCATACCCACTTACACCAATCTGAAAGTCCACACAACTATGCATAAACCTAATTATGTGGCTATTTCTTTCTCAATTTCCACTAGCATTCCTATTTCTTTTATGGCATCGTAACCTCCTTCCACCACTTTCACAACCCTTATTATTCCTTTCACCTCCCCTAACATCACTTACACTCCATCAGAATTTTCCCTTCCACCTCAACCTACTTATCCTGATCCTTTTATTACACAACTCCTTAACACTATTTCATCCATGCAACATCAAATTTCCACCATTAGTCAAGGTCAAACCACTCCACCCACATATATTTTCTGTAGCAGCCCCTTATCATTAGAAATCTTATGCACCTCGATGCCACAATGGATATAAATTCTGAGGTTTGAGAAATATGGAGGAAAAGGAGACCCTATCAACCATATCAATTCTTATACCACTTTTTGTAGTGACTTTGTCCTTGATGATAAACTTTTAGCAAAAAAAATTCCAAGGACTTTGAAAGATACTGCTTTAGAATGGTTTTCCAACTTGCCCAATCATTCCATCCATTCATTTAATGAATTGGTGGAAGCTTTCATAGTCACTTCCAAGTGCACATGACACCTAAAAAAACAATGGCCGACCTTATGAGATGTAGACAAAACACAGATGAAAAAGTAAAAAAATTCATTTCCCATTACCAATCCTTATACGCTCAAGTTGATGTTAAAATTCCAAATGCACATCTGCAAAATATGTTTATTGAGAATTTGCACACCAACCTTCAAGATAAACTTACCATGATGAAATTCCCATCATTCATGCATTTATGCACAACATTATGTGATTATCAAAATTTGGTTTCAAGTTGTGAGTCAAAATCCACTTCTAGCTGAGTTGACAAACCTGAACATAACAATCCAAATCACAACAACATGCAAAACTTCTGCAAACCTAACCAAGGCTTTTAACAGTTTCACCCACCTCCTTCACCCCAGCCACAACCAACTCCACAAGTTCAAAATTCAATGGCCACTAATAAGACATCCATGCCTTATCATTATGGAGATTTGAATAGACACTTCACCCCTTTACCCAACACCCTCCACCATATAATGAACCAATTATTCAAAAATGAATGCTCTCCTTATAACCTATTCGCCCACTTGATCCCAATCAACCCTTACCACCAACCTTCAAACCTAACACTTATCACCATTTTCATTGTCAAAATGGCCATGACACTGAACATTGCAAGCATCTTAAACATTTAGTTCAAGACCTTATTGATTCAGGTGAAATGACCATTATGGGTGTTAATGATCAAGGCAATTAGTCTATCGCACCCCCAAACCAAAATTTGCAAGTCTTTACCAACCCTATGCCTAAACACACCACCTTGTTCATCAAGGCTAGTGAACCTTCAAAACCTGATGTAATGACTGTTGATACGTGCACAATGAACAACTTGATACATCTCCTATTGTTTCTGAAGCTAGTCCTATGGATAAACTTGTAGCTATGATAGACGTTATCCCTCACAAGGGCCAAACCACTAAATCACTTGATATTAATTTTTCTGCTAAAGATATACTACAAAAGCTTCTTGATGGCCCTCTCTACATAGCTTGCAGAATCTATGATAAACCTACTAATGGGATATTAATAGATCCCAGTTGTGGTGAGAACGTGATCATAGAAGAATTTATAGTATTACATAATCTATACCAAGATGACTATAATGAACTAACTGCATGGATTAAAACACATCATGGTTTTGCATGCCCTATGAGTGGATTGATTATGCTACCTTTACAAATAGGACCTAAGACTTTAGAGGTAACATTTTCCATTATTCCACAATCTGACCAATTTTGTTTACGGTTAGGCCTTCCTTGGCTTTGCTCAATGAAAGTGGTCCCATCAGTTGTTCATAAGTGCTTGAAGTTTTCACATGGCAATGAGGTATTCACCATACACCATAGTGGCTTTAATCCTTTATCTTCCAAAGGTAACTTTTCATTAGAAACCTTTTGGCCTGAACCCATGGAACCTATCACTCCTTGTAAGGACTTCTTTTACATTTCTTACCAAAAGCTTAAAGCCAAAAAGATCGCTAAATTATCTCTTCATAAGACATCTTTGTCCACCTCCACTAATCCTATCCTTGATAAAACCATGATTACACCTGAATATGATATTGACAAAACCATCAAACCTTCTAAACAATCTCCTCCTAACACTTCCCAGCCATCGTTTAAATGACCAAGAGAAAATGAAATAACTTTTGTCTTACCTCCTCGTATCAAACAAGTATATAAATAAAAAGAGAAAGTGGTTGATCCATCCTCTTTAGTTTCTCCTACTTTTCCCCCTTTGGAAGTAGAAGAACCCATGATATCTCAATCTTCTCTTACACTTCAACAGCTCCAATATAGAATTAAATGAAATCACAGTGCCTGGGAACGTCGGCATCATCGTCGTCTCCTTGCCCATCAATCTCGTATCGAAGATGACCAAGACAATCAACCTCCACCCTTGACAGAGGAAATAGATGACCACCTTCCCTCTCCTAACCTACCACATGATAGTTCAACCCAATAATTGCCACAAAATGAACCCATTCAACAACCAAAATCACCCTTCATCCTCCCATTATTAATCTTGATGATGATAATGATGATGCGATCATCGCTAAAATAGATGAAGAAGTACACACTGATTTGAACTATTTATTTTCATCTACAATGAGCTTAAACAATACATCCTTTCTACCATGTGAAGAACCTGGTACAACTCCTAGTTCAGCACTTGCAATTCCTCCTTTGGATCATCAACCACCTTCATATTACACTGACCATGATTGGGAGGCGGACGACTTGATGGATGACTTGCATTTTCCTAGCTAGCCTCTTATCTTTTACTTATTATTTGTTTTCTTTTCATGTGTGTATCACGTTCCCTGTATCATGTGTTTGACATTTCCTCTCGTACACTTCTTCTATTTGTACCTCTATTCTTCTCTTTGACGTACCTTGTCCTTTTCATTTTTGTTTTATTTTTTCCTTTTTGGGATGACTCAAAGCATAGAGATGCCCTATGTCTCTTCCATGTTGACCCAAATGGTCCTTGTCCTTTTCATTTTTGTTTTCTATTTTCCTTTTGGGGATGACGCTAAGCATAGAGACGCCCTATGTCTCTTCCATGTTGACCTAAATAGTCCTTGTCCTTTTCATTTTTGTTTTGTGTTTTCCTTTTTAGGATGATGCAAAGTGTAGAGACACCCTATGTCTCTTCCATGTTGACCCAAATGGTCCTTTTTACTTTTTCTTATATCTTTTTTTGTGTTTTTCTTTTGGGGATGACACAAGTCATTGAGACCACAATGTTTCCTTCATGTTGACCCAAAATCCTTTTCACCTTTTTGTTTCCTTTCTTTTTTGCTTGTGTTTTCCTTTTGGGGATGATGCAAAGCATTGAGATTGCAATGTCTCTTCCATGTTGACTCAAAATGGACTTTATTTTTCCTTTTTTTTCACTCTCTTTGTGTCATTCTTCGAGTTCTATGTGTATTTGGGGAATGATGACAGTTTCACGCTCTTTCATAAAAACATTGCAGCAACAAGCATACTGAACCCAAATCCATAGACCCCTTATGTGTTTGGTGTACTTTCTTTTCTTGGGGGAAACTTCCTCCCATTCTTTTTTTTTTTCATTTTTCCTTGACATGACGCAGCCTACCTTTGAAACATATGACTTGCCATAGAGCTTTCCAGGTTGGCTCTCCTGCCTTGTTTTCTTTTTTCCATTTCTTTTCTTCTCTACTTTCAAGTAATTGCTCACAGAATCATGTGTAGCAATTCCTTTAAAGTGGGGGGCATACATTACCATTATTTCATTGTGCATTCATGCTTCTAAGTGTAGCCTTTTCATTTACATGATGTGTTTGTCACTTTGTAGATGACATTGGGTGTGATGTCCTTCATAAGTGTGATATATCTTAGAATATTACATTCTTCATTGTTGTTTGATGTAACACTCTGCATCCCCTAAGTTGTGAATATACTATTCTTTGATTGGTCTTCTCTTGGATACATTTTACATAATGTTCCTTAAGTGACCGACCTTGCATAAACTGAACAAGAATCCTTTGAACAATCTTTCACATTATTGCATCTTCATTTGGCCACCTTGCATAACACAAATTGCATGCCTATGGAGTCATCTTATTTGTTTGGCCACCTTGCATAATACAACTTGCATGATTGTGGTTCCATCCTATTTCACTTGTCTAATGAAACTTAAACTAACATTTACATTTTCTTTGGCTTTCTAGTGCCTTGTTAAAGTTATCAAGTGGTATAGGTTTAGCATGGTTCAGCAGGAAGCCTAACTAGAGGCATGACATTTCCCCATAGCCACTTTTGTGTTTGTGAGTACATACCAACTAGCGTATGTATCTTACTTTTTGAGCTTTCTCACCCCATGAACAATTAGTTTCATGGCCCCAGAGTGAGTATACAATTGGGCTTTCTCACCCTGTGGACAACTAGTTCTATAGCCCCAGAGTGAGTGCACACTCTCTTTCTCAAAACAATCATCAAAGATCTCTTTTCACAACTAGTTGGATTGATGATCGAAGCTCCATTCAATTCATTTCAACACTTGTGTGTTCCTTTGTTCTTATGTCTAGTTTGCCATGGTATCTTCATCCTGGGGGCTTGATCATCTCTCTTGATTGTTGCATTCCATCTTGCTATCGTAAGTGCATTTGAACCATTCCCTTGATGTTCATGGCTACTTTAGTGTGAGGAAGCAAGTTCATCCTCTCACTAAAATGGGGGCTAAATGTGTCATAGAAAAATGGCCCTTTATCATTTTAATGGCCTTTTAGGTCTTGTTTCATGGTGTTGAAACTATGTTGCTTTGATTTTATGTTCTGTCATGGCTTGAACATACTTATTTAGTTACTAAAACTCAAAGAATGACATCTTGTGAAGGTGTTGTGAAGTGTTGTGAGGAATTTCCACATTCTTCTAGACTCTATTTAATATAATTCACCTAAAAATAACCTTTTTACACATCAACAAGTCCTATATTGAAGTGTTGTAAAGTCTTGTAACAAGACTTCATGCTTTTCTAGGCATATCTCCTTATTTACACCATTCTCATGCTTTAGTTTGTCTCTTTATGTCCTCATATTTTTAATTAAGTGTATTTTTGCATATTATCCCAACAAGTAACATTATTTATACAACACTATTTCTGACACTTTTTTTTAGGTCCTAGGTGGGACCCATTCGCCATGGGTGGTGAATAAGTCCCCCTTGGCCCCAAATTAAAAATATTTCAAATTTCCTTTCAGGATTTTATTAAAAGTCACTTCATGTCAGCTTGTGATGAGGTATGAACAGATAGTAATGCACAAGAATTGTATAAACAAGTGTTTTTCATCTCATTTTAACCCCAATTCATCAAATTCACTTATCCACATATACATTCAAGCAGTCAAGCATTATACATCATCAATTGAAGCAACTGTTGAAGCACTTTGAAGCAGCCATTGACATTACTTCATACTTACAAGATCATGGATTTGGTGAGTTAATAGCATTTTCATGTTGTTAGTTTACATTTCCTTTTCATTTCATTTATTTCTATTGGGTTTGAATACCAAAGTGGGGTTTGACCAAGGAAAACCCCTATTTTCTAACCCTCCAACATTTTTCCCCTTTTCATGTGTCTTTGCAACCTTTGTTTTGTAGATTTGATAGATTTAAAGGTGTTGAAAAGTGGAAATCAATTCAACTAGGTTCTTCAAGTCAACATATCATTATTTCAAGCTTGTTGAGTGTTTTTTGTCTGTTTCCAGTAGAACTAACTTCAGCAACTTGACATTCAGACATTCCCAAATCTGTTGTTGCAGAGTTGTTTCTTGATTTTCTAGAAATCTAGGAGTGGACTGATTCACCACCCTTGGCAAATGAGTCCCACCTGAGGTCTGAAAATCTATATTTTTTCAAATCTCAGATCTCGACTGTTAGAAATCAGTTCCCAAAACTTTTTCATCAATAGGAGGACTGATTTGCCACCCTAGGCAGATGAGTCCCATTGTGAAAAACCAGTAAAATTCATCAGCATTCTATACATTCCAAACAACTCATATTTCATCCAGGTGCACTCTGATTTCATCCTTCTCTTTCTTTCTTTTATTATTTCTTCATTTTCATAGTTATTTGCATATCATAATGTGTTTTCAAACATAGCTTAAATTGTACTTTTGCATTCATTCTAGTTCATTCTACTCAATTAATTATGTTTATTTAAGTTCATTCACATCATATCATATAGAATACATCCTAATTTGAGTGTTACATAAGCATTTTGGGACCTAAATCTCTCTCCTTTTAGGTGAAAAACCCTAGAAGTGCAAGAGCAAGCATCTTTAGGGTCCCAAAATCTATGTCACAAAGACCTTTTTGATAGTGTTCAACATTGTCAAATCTAGGTTCGGAAGATTTGAAAATATCCTCCAAAAAACCTATAGCAAGACTCATACACCCAACATGGTGTATTAGTCCCAATGCAATATTTTATCACCAATCAACAAATCCTAATCATCTTTAAGATAATTTGAGATTCTACCCTGAAAACCCTAGATCAAGACTCACACACCCAACTTGGAGTATTAGTCCCGGTGTAACCGTAAACAACAATTTTTAAATTTTGCAAACCTTGTTTGGACATCTTCTTTCTCCTGGGTACTTTTATGTTTCCATTCAGTTATTAGTTTGATTTCATGCTTTTAGGTTTCTAGGTTTAATAGTGAGTTTGCACAAGTGTTTTCATTTCTCCTTTTGAAGCTTCATTTAATGGTGAACCCCCATCGAATCACACTAGGAACCATCTAGCTATCCCTTAATTAAGTTACTTGGTTGAGGAATCTAAGTTTCCTAATGAACTAAAGAGTGAAATAGGTCTAATTCCATCTCCCAAAAGGTGGAACCCTATTTCCTTTTTGTTCAGGTATGAAAAATATTCCTCCTCTAGATAACATTGACCAATAGAATCAACAAATAGAGCAAGATATGAATCCTTCCAAAGAAAGTGCACAAGAAATTCCAAGGGCATCCTTATATATTTCTCCTATTAATTCCATCAAATATTTTTTGGCTCAGCATAGAAAAATTCAGCCTAAAATTGCTCCATAGTTGCTACAATTTCTAATATTTGATGGACAAGTTAAGGTCTATGATATCTCACCTTTGAAAAATTTTCAATTTGGTGATATCTTTCACTCCTTCATAAGGGAAGAGATCTTGCAGTAGCAGGTGGAAAGTTCAGAAATCTTTTTGGAGGTTTAATAAAAAAATTAGAGTAAAAAATGCCTAATGCTAAAAAGGATTCCTCTCTATCACCCACTCAACAAATAAAAGAATTGATGGATTCTTTCAAAGTACATTCTTCCTATCTTGAGAAGAAAGTTTAATTTAAGATCTCTAATAATATATTTTTTGAATCCTCCAAGAAATGTGCAAAGGAACATGGAAGATTGCAAGTAGGTATAAAAGATATTTAGAAATGCATGGAGGAAGCAAAGGTATTATAATTTTTCTATCTACAATAGCTTGCAACAACAAAGAACCTCAAGTATCAAATAAATTCCATGGAAATGTAGATCAAAAATGTGGTTGCTACATATTATTTGATGCAAGATAATGATGGTTCCATAAGGGAAAAAGTGGAGAAATTGCACTCTCAAATACAAGACTTGTACAAGATCAAAGGAAGAAAATCAAAGGAGAAGTTAAATAATTGTGGGAGGTCGTAAGCTTGAGGTTAGCCTCTCTAAGTGGGCTTCTAGCAAAAGAAAATGGTGTTGTATAGAAGAATCATGCACCATCTTGTTTGGAATAAGAATAAGATATTTATGTGCAGCTGGTTAGTCAAGTCTAGATCCTAACCTCTATAAAGAAACAATGGGATAATACCTTGACTCATCTGAAGTCAATTTACAAAATATTCTTCCATCAAGTTAGAGCTAAGTAAGTCTTGATTCAAGACACATTTTTGTGAGAAATGTTCCATGTTGTGTAAATACATTAAACTCTATGCATGTGTCATCTATGTATATAGAAGAACATTTTTTGTGTGATTAAAGCTACTTCTCAGGGGGAGGGAGTTGTTAAAGTTGGTATAGATAGGGGGAGTCTATATGTTGTTGCACACATTGAGGAAAACCACCTATCCTTTTCCCTTGATGTCAAAGAGGGAATGAAAATGGAATATCTAGTAAGTGTTGCCATCAATGACAAAGGGGTAGATTGTTGGAAAATGTGCTATTAGTGTATATTTTCATTGATTTCAACCTATGTTGCTACTACATGCACTTACAGTATATTTTATTTAAGTGTTGAAGGGCTATAATTTTTTCATTGGTACGTAGTTGTACTTTATCTTTTGAAGTTCATGGCTAGATGTCAAAGTGATTTGATTGATATTCCTAATGGAAGATTCCAAACTATCAAAGGCACAAAGACTTGCACCATAGAAGCTTTATCAAAATCTATGCATTTCTTCGTAGATGAAGATATGGTCTTATGGTTCAAAGGATATCTCAACACAACTATTCAAGGTATGCATGTTCCAAGTTTCAAAGCATAAGTTTTACCGCGCAAAGCTTTTCAATGTCAACAGAGTAAGAACAAGCTAAGTTCTTATGAATTATTTTATAAGGAAGGGCTGAAATTTTACACTTCACCGCATCATTATATTTTTCCTTTTATTTTTGGATTTATATTTATGATGTCTTTGTGCATGATCAGTCCAAGTTTCATATCGTTGGTGCACCACTGATGATTCTCTTGATGAAAGTGTGTTGTTTGTGTTCTAGTAAATTGGAAGGTTGGTCTGGTGATGATCTAATGACTTGTGCTAGTAATTAATTGCCCAATTCTATAAAAAAGATGATTTGAGAAGCATGGTTGGGTCTTAATGTGTTGTCTACAAGATCCCCAAGTTAATATCTAATCCTCTCCTATACTGCAGTCTATCTAAAGTTTATATCTTGAGTACTAAGTGTTTTCACTAGCATGAAATGATCTGAATTGATAAAAGGGGTGTACAAGAATGCTTGGCAAGGAATTGTGTGTTCATGTCATGATCTGCATGATGATAGTTTTTTTTCTTTGGTACCACTCTTGGTTTGGAGCTAGTATGAAGAAGGATGAGTGTTTGGTGGGCCAACTTGATATGTTGAGATGATTATGCCATATGTTTGGAAGTGTGCACCAATTTGAAAATATATTTTTATAGAAAAATAGGTCCTGTCTATCTCTTGGTTTGAACCACATGAGTTTCCCTTCTACCACAAATTTTTTTGGAGCCGACCTGCTATGGCTAATGCAAGTTTATGTTATTTATTTTTGGCCAATAAGGAGAAATTATTTGAATCTTACAGATGATACAAATATAAGATCAAATCTATTAAAAATGTGTGTGTATGTGTGGAAAATATTTTGATAAGATAATGTATGAATAGGAATCTATAGAATCTCTCTTGATAATGAAATATGGTAAAGATCAGTTCAAAGAGCTTAGTAGTGAGTGTATGTGAAACTGAGAAGAAGCATGTCTGAATATAAGTGAGAATATGTGTTGAAGGCAGTGATCTATAAGTAGCAGAGCTTGTTGAAGTAGATTTATGTGTGATTATACCAAAAGTAGTGAGTTGGAGGTAATAGAAGTGTTGAATTACTATCTCAGTTTTAAATGGTGTCTCTTGTAGAGAGTTTTGAACTTCCTTTAGATGAATCCATAAAGTCTGTTGTAATTTTTTTTTTGTGAGGCTAGATTTGGACAATAGATCCAAGTAGCTTTCTCACCGTGGTTTTTCCCTTGTAGATTTTTCCATGTAAATCTAGTGTTATGGTTGCATGCTTATGTGATCCTATGATTTTCATAATTCTCATATGATTTTTTTTATGAATGAAAAGGAAATTGATTTAGTATTGATTCACCCACCCTTATTACTATTGTGTGTTCAACAGTTATAAGTGTAGAACCTTAAATCTGCATTAGTTCAAAAACAAAAGCCTTTAGCATTATTAGTAAACCAAAGCAAACAAAATATTCCCTATAAGATTCATCTAATCACAAGAATAATGCAAGAGAAGCAAGCAAAACATAGAAAAACATCATTCTAATAATCAAATCAGCATCTTATAGTGGGTTGGTGCTTCTATGGAAAGAAGCCCTTTCCCGATCCTTGATTAATCTAAGCTAAATGATATAATTCCAATGATGATGATGGAGTAAGATGGGAAAAATCAGTTCTCCTGAAGAGAGTGACTTTACATGAGTGATTTTGGAGGAGTTGATCAAAGATGAGGCTTTCATTTATAGATTATCTGGATGAGAGGAATAGCCAAATGGATGGATGTGGGACAAATATTGGACAAATGAGATGAGGACACTTGTCAACTTGCCATTGGTTGAGGGATGTGAAAGATTTGGGAAATGTTCCCAAGAGAGGGAGTTTCAAATTCAAATTTGTGCAATAAATTTTGAGAGGGGGACATGAAATGGAGAATTTATTGCAATGTTGGAGGGGACAAGTCAACTTGTCATCCTTTTCAAACTTGAGGGAATATTCCCCTGAAATTCCATGTTGAAAGAAAATGAGGGTTTTAATAAATCAATAAATTGATTTATTTGTGCAAGTGGCATTATCTAGAGGATGTGACATGCATTAGATTAGATTAATCAGGTTTAGATTAACTTAATGATGATTAGGATGATTTTGACCTTCTTGACTTAAATATTTGATTTATTTAAATCAAAAAAGGAGAAATATGACTTTAGGATTTTAATTAAATAAATTTTAGTTTATTTAATTAAAGGATGATGCAAGATAAAGGTTAATTAATGAAATGTTAGGATTTAATTGATTTATTTAAATGATGTAATGATGAAGTGGATTTATGAAATGAAGGTTATTTGATTAAACTATTGGATTGTCATGTATGCATATTTTGCATGTCTACATTTTTCTCCTCTTTGAAGCAATGTACTTGTTGTGTTGGTTCAAAGAATAAACTTTCCACAATCAAAATTAAAAAAAAATCTGATTTTTCGGATGCCCCAGCAGAAAGTAGTACACTAGTACATTGCCCCCTCGAGAGATCAAGCAAAAAGATTCAATTTGAGGGTCAATCTCATGATAAATAGGTTCAAAATGGATGGTTATAGATGAGATCATTTTAAGATGCTTAGAATAACAAATCTATATTATCCTAAACAACTTAAATGATGATATAATGTGAGATGGATGAGATGGAGGATCTGATATGCCATGATTATGCAATGGATGTTTTATGCAAATGCCTAGACTAACAGATCTATATTATGATGATGATATGTTGTGATTATGCAAATGGATGTTTTATGCAAATCTAATGATTTATGAGATGCTTAGACTAACAGATCTATATTATGATGATGATATGTTGTGATTATGATATGCAGAATACTGATGGTTTATGGATGCAGGATGAATGCAATG
>VDFB02348783.1:0-70147 GCA_007258455.2 Sequoia sempervirens
CCTCCCACGATGCTAGTTGAAAGATCTGAAGACTTTGCATATATTTCCCATGCATAAAACTACTAGGTATGCCTCAAAGGCCTTATGCTATTGAGAAGTTCTTGTTTTATTTTATGAAAAGTGGTTATATTTAGGATATTGAAACCCTAGATACAGTGATAAACTTTTAATAGGATATTTGAAACAAGATTAATAGATAGTCCTTTACTAAGGAGTGACATAAAACAATGGATAATAGTCCATATTGAATGGAATCAAATAGTATTGGTGCACTTTGATCTTTATGAAAGTTATGAGATATGCCAAAATTCCAGTGGGTTTCTTTAGTAGACACCTCTACATGCCTTAGGAGTGTTTTAGACATAGTAAAGTAGAGATAGGATAGTTTTTTACTCAAAGAAGCATTAAAACCTAAGTCTATTTTTTGTGAGGAGACAAAAAACCTTGCTTAGGGTTCATTGTCAAGAGTTTGATGACAGTACCTTGAGACCTTTGAGACAAGAGAACAGTCAAAGTATGCAAAGGAAACCATCTAAAAATCCATTGCAATGAAACACTACCCTCTAATGTAGGGACTATCCTCTTCCTTTTAGATGTCTTCATCCTTAATCACTTCACCTAATAGCATTGTTTACTTGCAGTCAGTAATCTACCATGTGAACCTCAAGATACTATAATCAAGCATTGATAGTGAAAGATTGAGCAATGTTTACTGTCAATACATAAAAGATAGACCTAAATTTCAAAGCATTCATCTCCAACTTGCTGCCCTTTTTATAAATATTATCAAAAAATTTTAAGGCTATCACCTTGTATTGGCTTTGATTGTGAATTTACAAAGTGACTATCCTATTCTCATTTCATATGATACTGCTTATGTAATTCCCTTATAACAATCTTCAACTATTCCTTGATCTAGTTGCCACTGCATTCTCCTTCATTGTATAAGGTTTGGCTTCACTGCCTTGTCATTTACTTTCATTCCTTTGCACCTAGAAAGTTGTCCCTTGAAGGCTACACTACAAACACTCACATGAATTTTTTGTAATCACAATACAAACTTATCATGTGAAACCTCAAATGGAACAAGAAAACAGGAATACACCCAATACTCTTCTCAAAGCTTTAAAAAAATTGATGAAATGCCAAAAAAAACACAAGATACTAAG
The DNA here is from genome assembly GCA_007258455.2 of Sequoia sempervirens. NCBI lineage: Eukaryota > Viridiplantae > Streptophyta > Pinopsida > Cupressales > Cupressaceae > Sequoia > Sequoia sempervirens. The sequence goes on from VDFB02348783.1 coordinate 1,170, forward strand.
AATATATTATTCCCTTGTAATTTGACTGCCATACTTATCCTATGCATTTTCCTCATAGGAATATCACTGCTCTTGAATATTTCCCTTGATTAAAACTACCAACCATTATCCCTAACCATGATTGGTTGCATCTTGACTTTTATAGACCCCTTTTATTGATAGTCACTTGAAAACTAACCTCTCCAAACTTGTCTAGAATTATCCACACTGCATTGAATGTGAATGTGTTGACTGTGACCTTTAAACTATCCCTTTGGATTAGTGCATATTCTAGAAAAGAGTATAGGATTGGATCTTATATTTATTTAGACTAAAATTGAAGCTTCCAACCATTGCTAAACAAAGGTCAGGGAAAAGATTGCAATTTGAAAGAAAAGAATATGTTGAAACTCCATTATGCAAATCATTATCCCTGTGTTATGCACAATTTTGTATCACATCATGCTTTATCCTCTAGCCTACCTTTATGATAGTACCTTTGCATACTATAGTTTCTTTTGGGTATGTGCAGGATCATTATGGAAAAAATAGGTCCTTAAGTGACAAAAAATTCAGAAAAATCAAAGTTAGACAACTTGACGTAAAAAATTGAATAAGTTATCTATATTATTTAAAAAATATGTAAGAATATAATATGTAGAAAATTGAATGTAGTTTCTAAATTACTAGGATTTTTTTTTTTTTTTTAAATCTATTTGGTGAAAATTGTTCAATGCTGATGAGTACTGCTTAAATTTTAGGGAAAAAATAGAAGTAGGTGTTTTAATGGAGCCACCCTAACCACAATAAAATGATAATATTTATTTATAAGACTTTTAGATATAAGTAGGGACTCATGTCAGATGTGATGTATTTTTGTGTTTTTTTCCAAAATAAATAATTAATTATGAATTTTTATTACAAATTTAAAATATAAAAAACTCTTAATAAAACCATCTTAACTTGGTCAAAAATTTATGAAATTCATTTTTTTTTAATCCTAAGAATTATCTGAAGCATAGAGATGTGATGCATGTTTAGTTCAAAAATGTATGATACCATTGATATAGATGTTTTTCAATCAGCCTATCAATCAGGACTTTAGTCGTAATTCAAATAGAAAATGAATAATAATAATTTATTAAATTCAAAGTAAAACATAATTTATATTGGTGGAAAGCTAAGAATTTACTTTAAAAATTCATTTCATTTCATCAATTTTGGGATAAAAAAAGTCGTCAGCCACATACCCATCATATTGCCACTTTTTTTCCCATCATGATCCTACACATACCCTTTTCCCTTTGCAACTTGAAGATGAAGATCAACATAGTTAACCTTGATAGTGTTCTGGCTATTTTTCTTCCTAGACAATATGATCCTCAAACTACCATTTGTTCCCTATCATTTGGAATAATTTTTAACTATCGAGCATGCACAACTTTGACAAAGAACATGTCATTCAATCCTTTATTTGATTTTCCTTGAGATCTAGGAGCTTCAAAGGTTTTATTTACACCATTCTTCATTGCACGTGGTAGAATTTTTTTCTTTCTCCTTTCACTATAATCTCCTTTCTTTTGAGTAGATATATCCTTACTTTTGATCTAAAAAAATTTATTATTCATGGTACATGAAACATAGACCTGCATACTACCTTTATCTCTTTCTTTGTAATCTGCAAGTTTTCATCATACATGGTTGATCTATGACTATGTACTCAATACTAGGCTTGTCATTGAACCCCACCTAATGTCATTAACATGACACATTCTAGCATGATGACTGTCAAAAGTGAGCGAGTTTTTCTAATAAAAACTAACTTTGATATCTCAATCCTATGTTTGGAATTAATACCAATTAAAATGTATCATAAATATAGAAGAGATGGAATGCAAATTAGTATGCCTATCATTGACTATCTCCTTTGGACTATCATCCAACCTTAATGACCTTCCTTGACTATTGCAAAACACAACGAAAAACCACTGTTGTCAAACCTTGCTCTTATTGCATTCGATTTACATGAAGAATGCACTATCCCTTTAAGGCTACATTTATATTGCTACATGCTCATCCAAGCTGACCTAGAATTGACTATAATAATTCCTTAGTAATAGGACTGTGAAGTCAAAATGTGAGCTTTTTGCAACATGCCCATGTTTTAGATTACTGCTTCCAAACAATGCTATTCCTATGTCATGAACTATAACGCCATGCTAAGGGACCTAGTGGATTAACACAAAAGACCTTCAACATCAAGCCAATATATATATTTTAAAAAACCAAAGTGACACTAACTAATGCAACTCAACAAATTAACATGGATAACATAATTACATTAACATTATATCATAATCACATTATGACCTAAAAGTGACATTAATCATAGCCCACTTACACACCTATCCACCATGGTCCATAACATTGCTACTATGATATAGCTACACTAACTAAACCTATAGAAAGACATTTGATACACTAAGAACGCATCCAGTCAATTCTTTGAATGCAAATTAAATCTCATACATCAAATTATATATGATAATAGAACTTAGTTATAATTAAACCTCATCTAACACTATGCCAATATGAACCTAATCCTAATCAATTCCATGAAATAGGTACAGAAAGATGTATCACATCTAATACTAACTTAAGCTCATATGGATCATAAATACAACATTCCTATATTAACCTTTCCATTACATAATAATCAACAATAAATATATCTTCAAGACAACTTCTATCCATTTACATTTCCTTTACAAGAATGTTGTAACATACAAGATACATTAATCTAAGAGGTATATATAAAAAATACATATTGGACACAATTTTCTTAGAAATATCACATGCACATAAATTCAACTATGGAATGAAGTGGAAGGAAAGACTCTCCTGTTGCACACGAACTGTAATACCTAAACCCTAATGGATGGTTGGAAAATACCACCCTACCACATGGAACCTTGATGCCCACTCCCTTTGTGCTAGGAGACAACACTAGTCCCCACACACAAGCAAACAACATAAACAACAAGTGGCTGACACTAAACATCCAAAGGAGACAACCTAAAACAAGAATCAACCAAAAATCACAAGGACTTTCACAAAGACTTTCAGATACTTCAAGAGGCCCAATCACATAACACGAATAGTTAGGAAACCTAGAAGCTAATCATTATACCACAACACATGCAATGAAGCACATTACATCATTTTCACAATGTTATAACATGATAACTTTAATTTAGTAGTTCATAATCAGGACCACCAATGCATAACCTTGGTACAATTGATCCTTACATAGTACAGAAGCCTCAACGCAAGATCTCACAAATAGGAAGGGATTGTCAACATACAAATAGTAAACACGTTAAGAAAAAATTGGTACAACACAATATAGATCAAAGGATAGAGCTATATCCTCCTATATAACCTTTGGAACTAAACTAATTCCCTCTTGACAATACTAAATCTGTCAGCCATAAAACAACCATAAAATAGTTATATCAACTCAAAATCAAAATCTGTCAAAATACCATTTCATATTTGGCCCTCCATTACTCAACAACATGAGGAAAATTGAAAAAAATAACTCAAAAATTCACAAAATTCAAAACAACGGATGGCTCCCATAAAAACCCTCTTGACAACAGCCAAATCTGCCAGCCATAAAATAGTCATATCAACTCAAAATCAAAATACGTCAAAAACCCATTTCAGATTTGGCCCTCGACTACTTAGAAATGCAAAAGAAATTGACCAAAAATAAATCAGAAATTCACAAAATGCAAAACAATAGACAACTCCCATAAAACCCTCTTGACAACAGTGAAATCTGCTAGCCATAAAACAACCATAAAATATTCATATCAACTCGAAATCAAAATCCGTCAAAAACCCATTTCAGAGTTGGCCTTTGAATACTTAGCAAAATGGATGAATTTGACTAAATATGACTCAAAAATATATAAATTTTGAAACAATAGACGACTCCCATAAAAACCATATTTTCCACATTACCCGATTACAACCAAATGACAAAATGAGAAACCCAACAACTAGATCTTTTTCAAATTATTAAAAATATTAAAATCTCAATTAATTTAACCCTTTTTAAATTCCTATAAATCTAAAATACATAAATTAATAAAATCTAGAAAATCCTTACCTCAAATTCGAAGAATAATGAAGAAAAGAAGTTGAAACCCCAAAAGATCCTCCAGGCTGAAATCACCAGTCAAAACCACAATCCGAAGCCAAAATGTTCACTCAACAACAACAATAAATTCAATAACTCTCTTTCATTGCTCATTCCCCTTCACAAGCATGGCAAGAACTCAAAAATGAAGAATGAAAATCCCACATGAACTCCAGAACAAAAAAACCCCAAAGAGAGAATCCCCCGAAGGGGAAAATGAAACCTCTTTTTAAACCACCCAACAACCTCTTTAACTCCCATTTTCCTCACTTTTCATAATAGAGTAATTAGAGTGGGTTTTGGACTTTATAAAAGGGATTTTATGGAATAAAAATACCTCTAACCCATAAACCTATCACCTAGAAAACATTTTAAACAATTAAGACCACATAAGGGCTTCATAAAAAATAAATTAAGTGACCATTTTAATAAAATGAATTAAGAGACTAATAAAACAACTATTTCATCCAAAAAATAGAAAAACAAACATTATTCAATAAACAATAACCAAATACCAAATAATCAATAAAAAACACACGATAATAATAAACAATAATTAAATAACCATTCCCCAAAATAATAACATATTATTATGCATATAATAACATTATGGATTATTAACATAATCTCATGACAATATTAAATCATCCCCTTAGCATAAATAATAATAATAGCCAATACCCACTTACACCAATAATGATAATATATAATAACATAACAACACATTAACATAAATAAATATATCACTTATGAATAAAATTAGATCACAACTCAACACATTAATAAAATTTATAATAACTTCTCACATGAAAGAGAAATTTACATCAAAGCATAAATAACACTAATCACAATAATAACAACCCGACTAACCATAGGGATTAGCACCAACAAGTTTGGATCCAAAACCAAGGCTAGACAACAAAATAAAACAATCACATATCCCATAAGAAACATTCACATAAATACAACACTCCAACCATAGGCTGTAGGAGATTGGGCATTGTCCCATGACAACCCAGAAAGGTGGTCTCAAACTGAATCAATTGTCCCTAATTAGGGACAATGACTAGGGTTAGAGTATAATTTGGGCCTAAATGTTATCTCCTCAACCACCATTTGGATTAGAGACACACTCATACCTACTAATTTAGGTGGAGATGTAGCCTAGTACCTATTCACTCAAACATACAAATTAGAGCACATGTGCATAATATCCAAAGTACTGGGAAAGGAGCTCTACCCATCATATCTCATTCCCATATTTCCCCCATACATTCAATGGGACAATTCCTCTCTTTCCTCCTAACCTAACAACATACAATTGCATCACCCAACTATCTAAATAAATCTTTGCATAATAATAATAATAACATAACAATATGCATCATACTCATAAAAGTACTAACAAAAGCTCATGTTCCATCTTCAACCGCAACACTTGAACACAAGTCAGTACCTCTTCATGATAATAAATATAATCATAATCAAAATCATAATGTCATATCATCATGATAATAATATGTCAAAATCATGTGAAAATCCTAAAGATAACCAAAGCACTTCCATAGCACAAATATTCCCATAGCTTGCATCCTAGTAATGGTCATTTCTGAACACACACACATCATAATAAACCTATCCTTAAACATATATAATAAGTCCTATCCTAACCTTCGCACATAGTCCATAAATTCATAATATACAACATCAAATGCTTAACATCATTAGCACATACCTCGAAATATCCATATTATTTCACCTTCATCTCCAAGTTCCAAAGTCAGACTACCTACACATCCAAAGTGAGAATGGAGGTGCACTATAGTCTTCCCCCCTCAAACTTGAATTACTCATGGAAGTCACAAACTAGGGTGGAAACACAACACATTAGTACCAAAAATTTTCTACTCTATAATTGATGTACATCCTCTTTCTGAATCATTTTGATTAAAATCACTGTCTAGCTAAACATTTGAAAGTAATATTTTCCTAACCACTTTTATTTAGAAACCCATACATCTCTTATAGTATGATATTTTTATTTTGCACTAAAAAATATAGCAGGTACTCCAATTAACTCCATTTTCCATTCCCAATAAAAAAATCTCCATAATCTCATACAAGAAAAACACATCAAATAATTTTTTGATATTCAAAAATACACACCATCTCATGTTTCAAAAACATATTTAAAATTACGATTTTCAATAACATCCACTCCATTTAATACCACATATTCACAATACATTCACATTTAAGATATCATGGTTATCCCTCTTTTACATCAATAAGTAATAAAATATAAGAAATATACATCTAACACATACATACACAATCACATCACCGGGAAGTGCACAACACAAGGCAACACACGGGTCCATTTGGACACTAAAAAGTAGCATACTAATCCATGAGCCAAGAGCCAATATCCATCTCACATGATCCATACCTCACACTTAGTGGCTTAATGGTGTTAGGCCACACACACATGGTGAGACCATCCAAACAAGACCACAATGACCTACCTCTTATTGTATAAGGTGGTTAGCCTCCAAGAGATAGTCATCACACATAGGTGGGTAGTGGGTCCTAGTTATATAACAACCTCACATACCCCCATCCTCAAGGTTCCCCACATTTGCTTCCTCGTATACACTCACCAAGTCCACCTCATATGTCCTTGGAGAGGAATCACAATATGACACATGGACAACATAAAAAACAAGAAGGATAAACTAGTCTAGCCACCAAAGTCATAAAGAAGAGAAAATAAAAATTCAATTTCAATAATAAAACAATAAATGTGCACAATTTCAACACTAAATCAAATGTAACCATGAGGGCTACAAGAAAATAAGATGACAAGGTGTGGCTAAACCATCACAATCAAATAGAAATAATGTGTCGGCCTTCACAATCAATAGAAAATCATCAATAACTATAAAGAAAGTCCATAATATTTGAAATTGCATTGTACAACACTGTGTGACTAGATACTAGCCACCAAATGAGGAAGGAGGGAACAACGTCAGGCTACAATAGTAGCTCTCATGTGGTGCGAAATGAACATGCCATCCACATGACTTAGAGTGTATTTCTCAACTACACCCTGCATTGCGTCATCTCATGGCATGGACTAGCCAAGTGGCCCATGCAATCCTTGGTTTCTCGCATGGGATGTGCACCTCAGCCCCCATCCCACATTGCATCTCAGTGCGGCATGGTCATACACCAGTCAGAGAAGTCACACACTAGTTGTATGTCATATGGTAGTGTGTTTGTGGCTCCATGAAAGTAGGCACACATAGAACACATCCCCCATAGCAATACCTCGAGGAGAAGGCACACACAGGTACTCATTGTACCCAAAGGTATACATGGCTAAGACATACCCATATGCTAGCTGACCCAAACACTTTTGAAAGAAAACACAAGTATCCCTCTACAAGTGTGTGAGGCCCCATTACACTCATCACATAAGTAGGCTATCATAACACATTCTCATAGTGCACCTTCACGTGTCTATGCACATGGCATCATGTCCTTGAGCCCATCTTGCTACCATCAACAACACAACATCACCACCAACACTGTGTCAGAACATCAATGGGGTGTGGCATCGTATCCATTGGATCATGTCAAAATATGTACATATATGATATATAATGCATATATGAGTATATCAATATGGGGCTACTCGAACTTCACCTCTCATATAGATGAGGTTAAATCGCTAATGCTAGCACATCATCCCTATGAAAAACTAGACATATACTAACAAAATAATGTTGTACTCAAAACTGTGGGGATTAGGCTAGCACATATGGATCAAGTACCCTGATCCATCATAAGGGGAAGTAGTGAGTACGTTTCCTTGGGATCGATTGAGCTAAGACCACTCTATGCCATAATATGTGTACACTACACATTGCACCCAAGGAACTTTGTGGCTACTACTACCCCTTCATGGATTGAGGGACTAGAGAACCAAAAGAAAAGAATATGTGTAACTATCTTTTGGCTACTCTTATATATATAAATTTCAACCACATGTGGGTTGGCCCTCAATCAGGTAACAAACATACAAGCACACATAATGGTATGGTTAATCCCACACCAAAAATACAACATATTGCTCATGGATGGGTACACAGTATCACCATCCCATGGGCACACAAAGCAAGTATGGGGTATTAACAACACTCAACCAATGCACAGTTACTAGTTTCTCCACATTTACAGGGGGGTACAATTACATACACGACTCCATAAGTACATTTACTTCCATAACCCATGTGATTCATATCATTACATATATCCATAACCCTTTATCAGTTTTTCTTTCACTCTACTCTTTTCCATATATCACATGATGCTAAATGTTAATGTCAAGATCATTGTGATCACTTAACAACACTTAAAAAAATCAAATTCACTTTAATTCATTCAGTATAACATTCTATCCTCATAACATATGCATATGCAAACTAACTTTTCTTCCACACAATAAGAATTTTACATAAGCACCATGAATTTCTAAATGCATCCAAGAATCATTAATACTTTCACATCAACATTCATGCATCCAAAGTTCAACAAATTACACACAAGTTCTATATTCACAAAAAAACAATAATGATCCTCTATTTAACTCTTACTACTTCATGTAGGCCTTTCCTAAACACAAAAAAATATTACTTCATCACAAGTTATTCAAATTTTCACAAAACAAAAGGATTCACATATTTGTTTCCAAAACACAATCCCACATTCTCTCAAACTTTATCCCAGACTAGTACAAGTAACACTAAATCTTTACATGGTGATTATGCCTACTTAAACATCCATATCCCATACCTAAGCTTAATTACTTCACATGTTACCCCCTCATAACAATTCAACATGCAAGACATCTAATGCATAAATATTTTCTATTTATACAATAGTAAGAAAGGAGGACATTACATCATAGGTTTTAGCTACACATAGAAAACAAGATGTTGAAATACTAATACAGTCATCATAATTTCTCAAAACAAAAACCTAGTTCTATGCACTAGTGTCTTAGTTATTCCACAAATGTAGCCCTTTCCAATAAAAAAAGATATCACGTCATGTAAAGAAAAACTTAATCACATAAATTCACTTCCAAATGCATAGATTAAATACCTAGCAACTACACTCAGTCTCATTCATAATCTATCTTTTATGCATAAACCAAAAGTAAGGAGTGTAGTTTCAAGAGAACATAAGATCTGTCACTCAAGTAATATCAAACATAATTTCTTTGATTCATAGTCAAGGTTTAAGCATACAAGTTTAAGGCCTAAATGATTTTCTATTATAATGTGGTTTAAGACTAATTCTCTTTATTAACTATATGTGGGTTAAGAGAAAGAGGAAACAAGATAATTTAATTCAATGCAAGCAACTTGCAAACACAACCTTTCCAAAAAAAATCATCTATACAAAGGAAAATTAAGTCACACTTTCTACCCAAATCTTAAATACCACCCACAGGTAGGTTTTTCATTTCTAAACATAACTAATACAAGATTAGGATTACATTACATCACTCACATGCATTATAGCAATCACAAAAGATCGACAATAATTCATTTATAAACTACCTACATACTTTTCCTTAGTCTGTTCTAACAACCCTTTTACATGCAGTATATTTTTAACACTATGAACATGCACTGAACAACATATGGGTGTAGACACTCCTACAAAGCATGGAAAAACACATAAAAAGATGACATACTTAGGCCAATACTTCCCTTTTAAACCACATAACATACATTCCCACTTGCATAGAACCACATAAGTAACCTAGTTGTGCAAAATAACATCTTATCCTAATGCACATTTAGTCAAACAAAAGAAATTTCCACATGCCAACTTGTCAGCTAATTAATCTGAACCCACTCATGCATTCCAAAACTAAATTTGCACTTTTAAGGAACTAGAAGTCATGGAAATGAAAAAAGGTCACACAAGAAAAATTCAACAGTTACAAGCATCCAAGGAATCACACCCAACATGAGAATACACAAAGCATCTAATCCTCTATCTAACATCTCAACTAGGTGTATAGATTAAAACATGGTATCTAACATAAGGGTCCCTATGACCTTCTAGCCACACATCAAACATCTGACAACACATTCATGGGTAAAGGTACTATAACTAGACATGGGTGACAACATTAACCAGAGATTCCAGTGTTGCAACACTGGCTTCAATATCAAGTGTAATGCCCCGCTAAGGGACCTGGTAGATTAACACAAAAGACCTTCAACATCAAGCCAATAATGTTTTTTTTAAGAAACTAAAGTGACACTAACTAACGCAACTCAACAAATTAACATGGATAACATCATTACATTAACATTATATCATAATCACATTATGACCTAAAAATGACATTAATCATAGCCCACTTACACGCCTATACACCATGGTCCCATAACATCGCTACTACGATACATCTACACTAACTAAACCTATAGAAAGAAATTTGACACACTAATAACACATCTAGTCAATTCTTTGAATGTAAATTAAATCTCATACATCAAACTACATATGATAACATAATTTAATTATAATTAAACCTCATCTAACAATATGCCAATATGAACCTAATCCTAATCAATTCCATGAAATAGGTACATAAAGATGTATCACATCTACTACTAATTTAAGCTCATATGCATCATGAATACAACATTCCTATGTTAACCTTTCCATTGCATAATAATCAACAATATATATATATATCTTCAAGACTACTTCAATCCATTTACATTTCCTTTACAAGAATGCTACAACGTACAAGATACATTCATCTGAGAGGTATATATAAAAATACATATTAGACACAATTTTCTTAGAAACATCACCTGCACATAAATTCAACTTTGGAATGAAGTGGAAGGAAAGATTCTCCATGTTGCACATGAATTGTACCACCTAAACCCCAATGGATGGTTGGAAAATACCACCCTACCATGTGGAACTTTGAGGCCCACTCCCTTCGTGCTAGGAGACAATACTAGGCCCCACACAAAAACAAGAAACAAAAACAAAAAGTGGCTGACACTAAACATCCAAAGGAGACTACCTAAAACAAGACTCAACCAAAAATCACAAGGACTTTCACAAATAATTTCAGATACTTTTAGAGGCCTAATCACATAACACAAATGGATAGGAAACCCAAAAGCTGATCATTATACCACAACACATACAATGAAGCCCATTACATCATTTTCACAATCTTATAACATGATAACCAACTTTAATTTAGTAGTTCATAATTAAGACCACCAATGCATAACCTTGGTATAATTGATCCTTACATAGTACAAAAGCCTCAACACAAGATATCACAAATAGGAAGGGATTGTCAACATACAAACAGTAAACACGTTCAAGAAAAAAATGGTACAACACAATATAGATCAAAGGATAGGGCTATATCCTCCTATACAACCTTGGGAACTGAACTAATTCCCTCTTGAGAACTGTAAATATGCTAGCCATAAAACAACCATAAAATAGTCATATCAACTCAAATACCATTTTAGATTTTTCCTTCCATTACTCAGCAACGTCAGTGGAATTGAACAAAAATAACTCAGAAATTTACAAAATTCAAAACAACAGACAGCTCCCATAAAAACCCTTTTGACAATAGTCAAATCTACCAGCCATAAAATAGTCATATCAACTCGAAATGAAAATCTGTCAAAACCCTATTTCAGATTTGGCCCTCGAATACTCAACATTGTGGGAAAAATTGACCAAAAATAACTCAGAAATTCACAAAATGCAAAACAACAGATGGATCCCATAAAAACCTCATTGACAACAATCAAATCTACCAACCATAAAATAGTCATATCAACTTGAAATTAAAATTCGTCAAAAACCCATTTCAGATTTGTTCTTCGGCTACTCAACAACATGGATGGAATTGAAAAAAAATGACTCAAAAATTTATGAATTTTGAAACAACAAACGACTCCTATAAAAACCATCTTTCGACATTACTTGATTGCAACCAAATGATAAAATGAGAAACCCAACAACCAGATCTTTTCCAAATTATTAAAAATATTAAAATCTCAATTAATTTAACCCTTTTTAAATGCCTATATATCTAAAATGCATAAATTAACAAAATCAAGAAAATCCTTACCTCAAATTTGAAGAACAATGAAGAAAAAGAAGTTGAAACCCCAAAAGATCCTCCAAGCTGAAATCACCAATCAAAACCACAATCTGAAGCCAAAATGTTCATTCACCAGTAGTAATAAATTCAAGAATTCTCTTTCATTGCTCCTTCCTCTTCACAAGTATGGCAAGAACTCAAAAATGAAGAATGAAAATCTCACATGAACTCTAGAACAAAAATGCCCAAAAGAGAGAAAACCCTCTACCTAAAAAAAAAGAGAATCCCCTGAAGGGGAAAAGGCAACCTCCTTTCAAACCACCCAACAACCCTTTTAACTCTCATTTTGGTCACTTTTCATAATAGAGTAATTAGAGTGGTTTTTGGACTTTATAAAAGGGGTTTTATAGAATAAAAATACCTCTAACCCATAAACCTATCACCTAGGAAATATTTTAAACAATTAAGACCACATAAGGACTTCATAAAACATAAATTAAGTGACCATTTTAATAAAATGAATCAAGATACTAATAAAACAACTGTTTCATCTAAACAATAGAAAATAAAACATTATTCAATAAACAATTACCAATACCAAATAATCAATAAATTAAACACATGATAATAATAAAAAATAATTAAATAACCATTCCCCAAAATAATAACATATTGGTATGCACATAATAACATTATGGCTTATTAACATAATCTCATGACAATATTAAATCACCCCCTTAGCATAAATAATAATAATAATCAATACCCACTCACACCAATAATGATAATATATAATAACATAACAACACATTAACATAAATAAATGTAACACTTATGAATAAAATTAGATCATGTCTCAACACATTAATAAAAATTATAATAACAACTAACATGATCAACCCAATATCTAACTTCACTCAAATAATTCACAATCCAAGGCTACGCATAAACCATGAAATAACTTCTCACATGAAAGAGAAAATTTACATCAAAGCATAAATAACTCTAATCACAATAATAACAACCCGGCTAACCACAGGACTTAGCACCAACAAGTTGGGATCTAAAACTAAGGCTAGATAGTAGAATCAAACACTCACATATCCCATAAGAAACATTCATATGAATGCAACACTCCAACCATAGGGTGTAGGAGATCGGGAATTGTCCCATGACAACCCATAAAGGTGGTCTCACACTAAATCAATTATCCCTAATTGGGGACAATGGCTAGGGTTAAGGTATAACTTTGGCCTAGATGTTATCTCCTCAACCACCATTGAGATTAGAGGCATGCTCAAACCTGCTAATTTAGGTGGAGATGTAGCCTAGTACTTGCTCACGCAAACCTACAAATTAGAGCACATGTGCATAATAGCCGAAGCACGAGGAAAGGAACTCTAGCAATTGTATCTCATTCCCACATGTCCCCCATACATCCAATGGTATGATGTCACTCTTTCCTCCTAACCTAACAACATACTATTGCATCACCCAACTATCCAAATAAATCTTTGCATAATAATAATAACACAACAATATGCATCATACTCACACAAGTACTAATAGAAGTTCATGTTCCATCTGAAACCACAACACTTGAACACAAGTCAATACCTCTTCATGATAAAAAATATAATCAAAATCAAAATCATAATATCATATCATCATGATAATAATATGTCAAAATCATGTGAAAATCCTAAAGATAACCAAAGTACTTCCATAGCACAAATATACCCATAGCTTGCATCCTAGTAATGATCATGTCTAAATACACACACACATCATAATAAAACTATCCTTAAACATATATAATAATTCCTATCCTAACCTTCTCACATAGTCCATAAATTCATAATATACAACATCATTTGTTTAACATCATTAGCACATACCTTTAAATATCCATATTATTTCACCTTCATCTCCAATTTCCAAAGCTAGACTGCTTGCACATCCCCAATGAGAATGGAGGGGCACTACATGAACCATTAAGATTGCATTTTATATCACAAGGAAAAGAGAAACAAAAATATACTTTCAAACATACTAGACCACCCTACAATTTTTTCAAGGCTCATGACACTATCTAGAATTCACATGCACAAGAAACTCAAAAGGTGCCTATCTTGGTGATTACTGAGCTTTGATCAATGAGATCATTGCATTCATCAAACCTGCAGCTTTCTACCACAATGAGTATCACACTCTCTTGAATTCATATATGATGCATCATTCTTAAGGAAAGAAGACAATAAAATGTGTCAATAAGTGGGTTCATTTTTCAAGGACCATCTAGATTTGGTTAATGAATTTATTTATTTTCTACATGATTCCTCAAACTCATCACATGTGACACATGCTCCAATTTTGCAAGATTGGCACCATTTCTTGCCTTTCTGAAGGGATGAGAGGAGTCTTTAGATGTAAAGATGCTAGATTTAGGCAAGACATGCTAGTGGAATATGTGGTTGTTATAGCTAAACGTGTAGAGGAATTAATGGAAAAGTTAAAAATAGTGGTTCCAAACAATGTAATGCCCCGTCATAATAACCTGAGGAATGTTGCAATTATGTATAAAGGTGAAATAATTTTTTTTTTTAAAGTATAATTATTAAGTTAATTAGTTGCATACATTCATTAAGTTACGCGACGTTACACTATTTTGAGTTTCCATAGATGACTTTAGTATTTCGCATTGCACATATTAATTATCATTAACATAAAAATAAACATTGCATTTCATTTGAAACTCCATTCAAGATAACATAAAGTACTAACATGTTTCATACATCGCATTTGATAAAATAATACAACACTCATCCATCTGATGAGGTAGTTCAATAATAATTACATTTTACAGTATTCACCTCATAAACAATTGAGGGATGTTTTCAAATACAAGATTTACAATTTTCAATTAATATTTAAATTTCAATAAATCTATTCACTTATTTAAAACAATTTAATTTAATTAATTAATTAATTTAATTAAATAAATTTAATCTTTATGATCAAACCATTTAACCAAACAAGCTAATTAATTAATTAAATAACAAACAACTAATTTCTTTAACATTTAAAAATTAATTTAAATAATAGTAATTAAAACATAATAAACTATTATTAAAATTGACATTTTTCCTTTCAAACAATTAAACCAAACAGAAAAATACAAGACAACCAAGACTCAAACTAAAAATGACAATGTACAGTGACCGGGTTAAAGACTAGACTAGGATGAACCTAACTACTACCTCCCAATCAACATTTCCGTTGAGTCTTGACACGCTCAGACCTGAGTAACCAGGTGGAGTCGGTGTCATGTATCTGCAATTCCTGCAACCAAGCAATAACATGCATATATATATAATCCATTGTACACGCACACCGTGCGGAGAAAATCACAGACATCACAGGGCACTCGCAAGCGAGTGATGCGATTTTGTTCTCCACACCAATACATGTCACATCAAACTGACGAAATAAATAACTGTTAGTCCATCATAAACATGTTCATAGCAATAATCAACTGAAAGTAAACATCTACGCTATCTCAAAGCATATCAGAAATCAAATATCACCATACAAAGTATCATCATGTCATAGAATAAATCCACTGTCGCTCAAAACCAGCGATCAAAATATCCAAACAAAGTATCATAGTCTAACAATGTGAAAACATGTCAGCAGAAAAACATAAGCATAAATGGAGGGGTACTACATCCTCCCCCCCTAGGATCATGCTTGCTCCTGAAAGCCTGCAAACAGATAGGGATAAAGTTCCCTCATGTGTGTCGCATCCTCCCAAGTAGCAAAAGCCTCATGGCTAGGATCCCATTGGACCCTCACCTGATCAACGTCTTGACCCCTGAGACCGAGCGTCTGGTGCTATAGAATGGCCACGGGCTCCAAATCCAGCTGCCCGTCCTCTACCTGTAACGCATTCCAATCAAGTACATGAGATATGTCAGGATAATATGGTCTAAGAACTGATACATGAAAAACATCATGAATACGAGACAAACTAGGTGGTAAGGCGAGTTGATATGCCACGGGACCAATTCTCTCTAAGATCTCGAATGGCCCAACAAAACGAGGCGCAAGCTTAGAGCTTTTTCCATAACAGATTGGACTCTTTCGCGGTTGCACTCGAAGAAACACTCTATCACCAATAGCAAACTGTCGGTCTATCCTGTGCGCATCGGCATATTTATTTTGCCTATCCTAAGCTGCTATCAAATGTTCTCTAATATGGTCAACCTGTTGCTCCATATCACGAAGCATCTCAGGTCCAAGTAACACTCTATCCTCTAGTCGATCCCAACTTAGTGGAGTTCGACAAGGACGATCGTATAATGCCTGAAATGGTGGCATACCTATGGAACTCTGATATCCGTTATTGTAAGCAAATTCTACTAAGTACAAATAATCCTCCCAACGTGATTGTTGGTCCATTACGTACATCCTAAGCATATCCTCTAATATTTGGTTAACTCTTTCTGTTTGTCTGTCAGTTTGAGGATGATACGCTGAACTAAAGTTCAACTGTGTACCTAAAGCATGTTGTAATGAAGTCCATAGGGCTGAAGTAAATATAGGATCTCTATCCGATATAATCCTACAAGGAATCCCATGTAATCTAACGATGTCCTCCATGAATATCCTAGCTACAGATGAAGCATTGTATGATGATCGTATTGGTGAAAAGTGAGCTACTTTAGTCAATTGGTCAACAGTTACCATAATGGCATCATGTCAACGTGATGACGTAGGTAACCCTACAATAAAGTCAACGGATATAATATCCCATTTCCATTCAGGAATGAGATGTGGCTGCAATAATCCAGTGGGATGTTGATGCTCAGCTTTGACTCACTGGCATTCAAGACATCTCGATACATAGTCAGCAATATCACGTTTCATACTAGGCTAGAAATACAATTGCCGAAGATCGGCATGCATTTTCTTAACTCCTGGATGAGCTGAATACGGAGCTCGATGAGCTTCAGTCATGATTAATGTACGAAGACCCTCAAAATGTGGTACATAAATACGACCTAAGTGCCGTAATATACCATCCAATTCTAGGACATACTCTGCAAATCGACCTTCTAAAGGTCTACCAGATTCAATTTCTGACCTTACTTCCTGATACAATCTATCAGTAGGAAGTGCTGCTAATATTTGACCTCTCAAATCTACTTCAAGAGTAGTAGAAAAGATCTCATGTCGACGACGACTAAGAGCGTCAGCCACAACGTTCTCTTTTCCTTGAACATATTTTACTTCAAAATCGTACTCACACAAGAATTCCATCCACCGTCTTTGTCTAGCGTTCAAGTTAGGTTGCGTGAAAATGTATTGTAGACTACGGTGATCAGTATGAAGTTTGAAACAATGACCTAATAAGAAATGCCTCCATCGAACTAATGCATGCACTACTGTAGCTAGTTCTAAATCATGAGTGGGATAGTTTAATTCGTGATCTTTGAGTTTGCGAGACTCATAAGCAATCACACACCCATCTTGCATCAAAACTGCTCCCAAACCCTCTAAGGATGCATCCGTGCAAACCACAAAATCCTTAGTAGGATCAGGAACAATCAGTATAGGCACATTAGTCAACTTTTCTTTAAGTGTCTGAAAAGCCAACTGACACTGCTCTGTCCAAACAAACTTCTTCCCTTTCCTCTGAAGAGAAGTAATAAGATGACCGATTCTAGAAAATCCCTCTACAAACTGCCTATAGTAACCAGCTAGACCCATAAAACTATGAACTTCACCTACATTAGTAGGTGCGGGCCAATCTACAATAGCTTGGATCTTTGAAGGATCCACATCAATACCTTTACCAGATATTACATGACCAAGATATTTAATCTCAGTTTGAAAGAAATCACACTTCTTCAGGTTTGCGTACAATTGATTTTCCCTTAAACATTGCAATACCTGTCTCAAGTGTTCTTCATGTTCCTTCATGTTTCTCGAATAAACTAAAATATCATCGAGAAATACCAGGACAAAGCGATCAAGGTATGTATGAAAAACACCATTCATCAAACTCATGAATACTGATGGTGCGTTCGTTAACCCAAACAGTACTACTGTGAATTCGTAGTGCCCATAACAAGTTCAAAAAGCAGTTTTATGAATATCAGCTTCAGCTATACGCAATTGATGATAGCCAGATTTCAAATCGATTTTAGAGAACACATTAGCTCCCTTAATTTGATCAAAAAGATCATTGATTCTAGGCAAAGGATAACGATTCTTAATCGTAACCTTATTCAATTGACGATAGTCAATACACAATCTAAGTGATCTGTCCTTCTTTACGAAGATGACAGGTGCTCCCCAAGGGGAAACACTTGGACGAATGAAACCCTTTTCTAATAGTTCCTCTAACTGGATATGAAGTTCCTCTAACTCCTGAGTCGTCATTCTATAAGGAGCTCTAGATATAGGCTTAGCTCCAGGAACTAGGTCAACTCTAAAGTCAATATCTCTCTTCGGTGGCATTCCAGGTATGTCATCTGGAAACACGTCAGTGAATTCCCTAAGAATAGGATGATCATCAAGAGATACCTCTCGACTCTTACCTTCTTCTAAATTAGTAACTGTTGTTGCAAACAGTTGACATCCCTGACGAAGACATCTCTTTAATTGCATAACAGATATCATCCGCAAAGAGATAGGTCTTTGCAAACCTTTAATTTCCACTTTCGCACCTAAATCATTAATGCAACTAACTGTCTTAAGTTGATAGTCAATTACAGCATGATAAGATGCTAACCAATCCATACCTAGTACTATGTCGTACGATCCTAAAGGTGTAACATATAAATCTACTAAGGTAGTTAATGTACCAATTTTAAGTTCACAATTATGTACTAAGTTTTCTACTGCTACTTTCACCCCAGAGGCGAATTCAACCTGCCACTTACCACCTTGTTTTACCACCACAAGACCACAATGGTCTACGATGGTCGGTGAAATAAAGGAGTCAGTGGCTCCGGAATCAAAAAGAATGGAAACACTAATACCATGTAACTTACCTGAAGTCTCGACCACTGTGTTCTGGTGATCGGCTTGGCGGTCATTAACCATAGCATATACTGTATGTGATCGTCCTGCATCACCCACTGTAGACTCTAAAACTATAGGTCGAGGCCCAAAACCAGTACAACCTCTCATCGAACACTGCCTAGCTATGTGTCCCTGCTGCCCACATGAGTAACAACCTGTGCCTGTGCCTCTACCGAATCCTCTACCACCCGAAGGTGCATTGGATTGCTGGAAACTACCCCTACTGATAGTAGACTGAGCACTCTGCGCAGGCTGATCCTGCCTATTGCGCTTGTTGCGCCACCAGTTGCGACCCTTTCATGTTTGAGGACTATTACCTTGTTGTGGTTGTGGATTGTTATTCTTTTGAGGTGTTCATTGTTGTTGTTGCTGCCCACCCTTTGTGGGCGTCTGTTGGTTCCTAGAGGAACCACCTGTCTGTGCCTGTCCACCCCGTGGACTAAAACCTGATGTAGGAGCACTGCCAATCTGCACTCCTGTTTGACCACCTAACGCCATAACAAGGTTCTCCTCCACTATGCGAGCCTTCTCCACCGCAACTTCCATAGTCTTTGGCTCAAAGACTCAGACACCACCACTAATGCGGGCATTTAAACCCCTGATGAAGTGTTGTACTAGCATAGGCTCATCATCACCAATACCAGCATACTGCTTGAGTTCATAGAATCTATGTTCATATTGCTCAACAGAAAGAGCCAACTGACGTAGATCATGGAACTCGTCAGCCTGTCGCTGCCTCCAGTGTTCCGATAGGAACCATGCTCTAAACCTCTCCAGAAACATCTCCCAAGACACTGACCCAATATCTAAGTGGAGCTTCTACTCCTCTAGGCGCCACCAAGTAGAGGCAAATCCTCTCAAATGCATGATAGCGCATCTCGCACGGGTATTGCTACCGTATGGGTGCATGGAAAAGCATCTACCCAAATCTAGTAGCTAGGTCTCTGCCTCTAAGCCACCTCCTGCACCATCAAAGGTAGGAGGGTGTGCCCTCAATAAAACCCTCATGTGTCCTGCAATAATAGCATCTTGATGTACTGTATCATCTACTCTCCTAGGAGATCTATCTCTCTCTCTAACTACCTCCTGCTCATCTTCCTGTCTAGGTCCAAGACAAGCTAGGACCTCCTCTAATAATGGATGTATCTGTGAACCCTCTACTCCTGACTGTTCGGGATTCTGTCCCTCATTCCTCTGATCCAACTGCTCTACCTGATCACTGTGATGAGAGCTCAGAGGGGGAGTAACCTGAGGGATTGGCCCTCGGCCTCCACCTCGACCTCTACCATGACCTCTTCCACCTTGCCTAGGCATGTTCCTACACATAACAATAATGAGTCTTAGATACTAATCAACCAAGGTTAACAGATAGCGACACTACGTACTAGGTCAACCTAATGGGCTCACGATTACCCAAAGCGTCCAGTGTTTGTAACCTTGGCTCTGATACCAATCTGTAATGCCCCATCATAATAACCTAAGGAATGTTGCAATTATGTATAAAGGTGAAATAATTTTATTTTTTAAAGGTATAATTATTAAGTTAATTAGTTGCATACATTCATTAAGTTACGCAACGTTACACTATTTTGAGTTTCCATAGACGACTTTAGTATTTCACATTGCACATATTAATTATCATTAACATAAAAATAAACATTGCATTTCATTTGAAACTCCATTCAAGATAACATAAAGTACTAACATGTTTCATACATCGCATTTGATAAAATAATACAACACTCATCCATCTGATGAGGTAGTTCAATAATAATTACATTTTATAGTATTCACCTCATAAACAATTGAGGGATGTTTTCAAATACAAGATTTACAATTTTCAATTAATATTTAAATTTCAATAAATCTATTCACTTATTTAAAACAATTTAATTTAATTAATTTATTTATTTAATTAAATAAATTTAATCTTTATAATCAAACCATTTAACCAAACAAGCTAATTAATTAATTAAATAACAAACAACTAATTTCTTTAACATTTAAAAATTAATTTAAATAACAGTAATTAAAACATAATAAACTATTATTAAAATTGACATTTTTCCTTTCAAACAATTAAACCAAATAGAAAAATACAAGACAACCAAGACTCAAACTAAAACTGACAATGTACAGTGACCGGGTTAAAGACTAGACTAGGATGAACCTAACTACTACCTCCCAATCAACATTTCCGTTGAGTCTTGACACGCTCAAACCTGAGTAACCAGGTGGAGTCGATGTCATGTACCTATAATTCCTACAACCAAGCAATAACATGCATATATATATAATCCATTGTACAGGCACACCATGCGGAGAAAATCACGGACATCACAGAGCACTCGCAAGCGAGTGATGCGATTTTGTTCTCCACACCAATACACGTCACATCAGACTGACGGAATAAATAACTGTTAGTCCATCATAAACATGTTCATAGCAATAATCAACTGAAAGTAAACATCTATGCTATCTCAAAGCATATCAGAAATCAAATATCACCATACAAAGTATCATCATGTCACATAATAAATCCACTGTCGCTCAAAACCAGCGATCAAAATATCCAAACAAAGTATCATAATCTAACAATGTGAAAACATGTCAGCAGAAAAACATAAGCATAAATGGAGGGGTACTACAAACAAGATGATGAAATTCAAATTGAAGAATATTTGACAACTCTAAATTTAATGTGTTTAAAAGTGTATTCATGGATATCATGGTCTCAATATGACTGATTTATTGTGAAAACATGTTGTTATTGCTTGTCATGCCTCTAGAAAAAGTAGAATAATAATTAGAGTGCTATATAGACATGAATAAAGTCTGGGTTGAAGTGTATTCAAAAGAATTATCCAAAAACCACTTGATCATCAAACAAACTAAGATAAGGAGAGTTTGAGTACTAAAGCCCTTTTGGTGGAGATAAATGAGTAAAAGAAGGGAAGAGATCCAAAGTGGATGGTAGCAACCTCTAATTTCCATATTATGATGCAACTGTTCCTGATGAAGGATGTAGGATGCATGTTACTTCGAGAACAATGAAATTTTCATCACTATCTCATAGTCCCAAAATCTAAAGGGAATTTAGAGACTATATGGAAAAGATTATTGGAAGGAAGAGGCTATAATTTCAGAATTTTCAAGATGACACATACAGCTAAAGCAGTTGAATTTGAGGCAACCCAAGCTAACTATAGTGATTAAGGATGATGTTTGGTCCAAAGAAAAATTGAAATACAAAACTATAATAGAAAAATTATACCATCTATATAATCCTATCTACTCAACTATATCAATTCCAAACACTGTATATGCAAACCTAGTAAATGAGTTGAAGGAAAAATTCCTCAAAGAAATGTGATATCATGGAAGGCCATGTTTAAAGGATATGTTCAAAATGGGTTTTTTCTAAAAAGTCCATAGAATTTTTTAAGAAAATGCAACTAGTGGGTGTAAAGACCAACTCCTCAACCTTTGAAAGCATCACTATATGCCTCCACCACAACACCACATAGTTTGTTGTTGGCCTTCGCGATGATGTGGGAGTGACCTACTAGACATACATGAAAATGTGGAAGCATAGACAAGGAAAGTGAACTATTTCAAAAAATGCCTCAAAGAAATGTGATCATGGAAGGCATCCGCTCTCCCACAAACTCTTCAAGTCATGCCAGCGGTGATGCAATAAAGCTTGAATTTAGGCTTTCCCAACTGTTAGCATGACTTGAAGAGTTTGTGGGAGAGTGAGTGTCTTCCATGATATCACATTTCTTTGAGGAATTTTTTGGAACTGTGAACCAAGATTCTAACACCTACAAAACATAAGAAACAATCAACTTATTAGATTAAATGCAAGGTTAAAATCATGATTCTTCAAGAAATTCATTTGAATGTAAAAGAAGAGGAACAAAATGAAGAACACAATAAACTTGAAACAAGAATATCAAATCCTATTCTAAAACCAAACAAACCCTCAATCTCTTGAGGGAGTTGGTGCCAATTTGATGTGAAAATTGGCCCTTTCCCAACTCCAATGATGCAAGCTTGATGAATGTTGATGAATGATCCACTTTGATGAAGGATGGTGAGTTCTTCAAGACCAAAATTTGCATAACCTAGCTACAAATTCGAAAATATGGATGGGGATTGCTAAATATTTGAGCATAGTAAGTTTACTCAAATTGTGGATGTTCAAATGAGGCGATTAACCTCTTATTTATATATTGAAAAGTTGAAAACATGCCCAAAATAGAGCAATGTGGGACTAAGAATTAGCCAATGGAAAATTTCCACTTGTCAACTTGTGAGTGGATGGAGGATGTACAAGTTTTGAAGAATGTGTCAATAAATTCATATATTTGAATTTTGAATTTGTTGAAATGACATGTAAGAGGGAAGGAAGAATGCATTGAATGCCACTTGGCTCAAGGCAAAGGACATGCAAGATGGAGTAAATTCTTTGTTGGAAGGACTTATCCCACTTGGATTTTGAATTCAAATTTGGGGAATATTCCTTAAAAGATTGCTTTGTTGAAGAAAATAGAGATTTACTAAATCAATTAAATCTATTTTCATGTGCAAGTGGGAAAAGCTAGAGGATGGGACATGATATGAGATTAAATTAATCTAGGTTAATTAATTTAATGAAGGGATTAAATGATGTGACCTATTTGACTTAAATTTGTGGATTTATTTAAATCAAATATGAGAAGAATGTGGTAAAAGATTAATTAAATAATGATTCTTGATTTATTTAATTAAAAGAAGTGATGTTAGATTAAACTAAATAAGGTTTTAATTTATTTAATTTAATAGGAAGACTTTAGAGATTTAATCAAATAAAATTAATTATTTAATTAAATAGGATAATTAGATCAGACAGGTTGATTTAAATATTGAGAGAGAATGACTTAATTATATAACTGATTTATTTAATTAAGAGAATAAATATTGATGAATTTAATTAGATAAGGGTATTTGATTAAATGGTTAGACTGAAGGATGATTCAGGACGAAACGATGTTAGTGGTTAGGATCATATGTACAATGTCAATTAGTACATTTTACATGTCTACATTTTTCCCCTCTTTGAAGCAATGCACTCGTTGCCTTGGTTCAAAGAATAAACGATCTCAATCAAAGCCAAAAAGTTTTCATTTTTCAAAATCTTGCCCTAGTGCTGCTCGGCAGAGGAAACATGCCGCTATACTACCCCCTCAAGAGATTGGATGAAAATTCCAATTTTTGGGGAATCTCGTGAAAAAAGAGGATAAGATTCCTGATAGGCCTGGAAAGGCTCCAGGAGGCCAAAAACGTGTCTAAACACAATAAAATGATGTAAAACAGGTCTCAACTAGACGAAAACAGGTTAAAGGGTTCAAAACCCTAACAGGATAGCCAAACAGGGTCAAAAAACCCTAACTTTCAAGGTTAAAAAGGCCATGAGGGGTCACTTTCAAGTCACTTTCATACCCAACCTTCTAGCAACCTTGAGATTTGAGCCCTAACCTCCCGAAGATATGGTGCAACAATAGCTCCTGATGCACATTTCTGATCGAGTTCGGACATACCAATGGCCACCCGGCATTGGGGCACTGGTAAGTGATCCTTACTTGAGCTTTATTTCTCATTTTATGTAGTTTTTTAATGCATTTAAAATTAGTTCTTTTGCAGCGGTGCTATATAGCACCGCTCAAAAATAAAACTGCATTGCTCAGTATGCCAAATTGAGACGCAGTCGATAAATCGCACCACGGTGGTGGAGTTTGGAGTTTGGAGTTTGGTTTAATGCTCCAAACTCTGTCACTGATGTCATGGCTAGCAGGGTCATTTTTAAAGTGCGATGTGGCAGTGCCGATTTAGATAGGAATCTTTGCCAACTGCACTACTCGGAAGAAAAGTGCACTTTGGCGGTGCCCTTTTGGACTTTTAACCCTCCAACATCACGGTTTGGAATTTTCAAACTACGACGCCTTCATGGGTAGCGACACTGGGATGGTTTCCTGGCTACTTGGAACAAAAATTTTCAAAATTTTAACACGGTGACCTTCCTTGATGCAGGATGCAGTGAGAGAGTTGTATTATAGGGAGCACAAATCTTGGGAGATCTTTGGTTACTTGTGGGACCTCAGTGACAAGAACCAGGAGTGATTACGAGTCATGGGGTTGTGGTACATTACATACACGGTGCCCATACATACCCATTTTGGGATGATGCTTGCACTTTCTGAGAGATGGCACAGCGAGACCTCGTCCTTCCACCTTCCTACTGGTGAGGCCACCATCACCCTAGAGGACGTGTGGCGCATCCTAAGATTGTCGATTCATGTTCAACGTGTCATTTTTGATATGGATGTTGGGCAATACTCTTCTTATATAGTCCTTGACACAGACGAGCTCGTGATTTGATAGGGACAAATAGAGTTGGAGTGACATAGGACATTGATATCATCATTTCGTCTAGTGGTTGCGGCGATCATTTCTGGTCTCGTTGTCCCAGACCGACAGGGCTGATATTTTAGTCCTAGTTGGGCACTTTGCTAGGAGCAGTTGGTTCATGACAGACCAGTCTGTTATGCTTGGGGGACCGTTCTTCTAGCCTCTCTTTACAGGGATCTCCATGAGTATGTATATCGTGATGGCATATCACTAGGGGCAGGTGTTACACTCCTACATGTATAGGCATGGGAGCACATCGCCGTTCTTTGTCCATGCATCATTCCAGTTTTGATAGGGCCTGATGATCCCCTCGTATGGTGCTACAAAGGTAGTGTGTCGTTTACACACACAGGAGAGCACAAGATTCCTTACTGGAGGAGGGTCCTAGATGAGATGACAGTTTTTACCTGGTAGCCATACCTTGGTCAGCCCAGATGGGTCGAGGATGCAAAGCATATTTTCTTTTCCCACCAGGACCATTTTATGCAGGGGCGGGAGCACACCAGCGTGGAGAGATACCTGCCAGGGCACGCACAATGACAATTTGACGAGCCATAGGATTGGCCAGACGATGATTATGTGGCCATATTTTCCCGCACCACCTCACAGACATCATGGGGGCAATATATTCCTACTTCAGAGGTTGTTGACAACTTTAGACAGTTGGTGGCCCAGCCATGGGTTTATGATTAGGGGCCTACGGATCCAGGTTTTACACAGGCTTACAGGGATTGGTTCTGGCCTCCCGTACAGTTGACAGTTCTAGGGGTAGTTGTTGCTCGACGGCGAGTGAGGGGTAGAGGGGGAGGTCGAGGATGGAGAGATGGAACCAGTAGGATCAGTGGGGTAGAGTCCCAGTTCAGCCAGTTTAGTCACCTCAGGCTAATGTTCCAATGTCGGATCAGGAGCAGGTTGCAGGTCGGCAGTAGGTTCAAGCAGATGCACCGCCATGGGTTGGGGGTGAGGATCAGCCTCACATGCAGCCTCCACCAGTATAACCAACATGATAGGAAGACCCTCGGGATATTTTGATTGTGTAGCTACAGGCCCAGGTGCAAACTTTGACAAGGGAGAGAGATTAGGCCAGGACCGAGAGGGATCAAGCTAGGGCCGAGAGGGATCAAGCCATCTTACAGAGGCAAGTCACAGATCTTCAGGTGACCACAAAGATGGGCCAAAGATAGCAGTTGGAGAGCATGGCAGCCTCCTCATCTCAAAGTACATCTCTTCATTCTTATAATGAGGTCGTCTGGTAGGCAGATTATTACTGTATGCATTATCATCAGGTCGTCCCTAGAGCAGCATGGGTTCTGGAGTACTCCCAGCGGACCAACCATAGACCAGTAAAGGGTCACCGTGATAGGGGTGAGGACAGCAGACAGGAGGGTTAGGCCTCTCGATCGAGATGATATCATTTTTCTTTTGTGCCATATGGGCTCCTTTTTGAACTGATTGACATACATGTATAGTGATCTGATTATTTTGTACTATGACAGTTACCTGATGATGATATATATATATGAGATGACGATTTTGATATCATGTGATGTGATCTGTATCATTTATTTATGAATTTTTCTACTTATATATGCTGTGCAATGATGTTATGGTGTTATATGATGTATTTATGGATGCATTTATTTCCGATGATATATGCATTATGTAATGATTATGACTAACAGATCTATATTATGTTGTTGTCTTATGATATGCAAATGTTTTATTTATGTTGATGTAATATGGATGGATGATGATGTAAAGTGATATATGTGATATGAAATGTAATATGCAAAATGATATGGAAATGATCTATGGTGTATATGCGGAATGATGTGAATCATGCTTATATGAAATGATTATGGATGGATGTGCATTCTTAATGTGATATTATGTTGCTATTATGCTTTGAATGAAATAATTTATGCAAATGAAATGCAAAAACTGATTGCTATATGATTAATTATGAAGTGTTCTTTATGGTATGGATGGTTTAATGGATGATATGTATGCCTTTATGATTATGCATGATGTAATGTGAATGCAAAGGTCGTGTTTTATTTGATATGTATTGATGATGTAAATGAGATGGTTTCACAATGTTAAGAATAACAAATACATATTATCCACAACATGTTAGATGGTAATGTGAAATGTATGTGATGCATTTATTATGATATGCTATGATATATGAAGTGATAATGCAAAGTGGTATGATGATGCTTTATGCAAAATAAACGTAATGTGGGAGTTGGTTTTATGATGTGAATATGTATGCTTATAATACAATGAATTATCTATAATGTTTTTGTACCTATTATGTTTATGCGGTAGGTGGTAATATGAAATGGTTATGAAATGTTTATGCACATGATTTATTATGCAATGATTCATGTGATGAATGAAATATGCTGCAAAAATAATGGATGCAATGTTTAATGAGAATAGGATGTGCTAATTTATGAAAAATTCTTTTAATACCATGTTTATATGATGATTGAAATGTAATGCATATGTTTCCTATATGATATGTTGATGCAATATGCTAATGATTTGTGGATGCAGGATTGATGATGATGATGATGATGATGATGGTGATCAACTGTCATAGTACTTTGTTAGCATGATGAGCAAGAAGGGATGAAAGAGAAGAAGTCATTTCAACAAGACACAAGATGATGAGCATGCAAATGATGGTGATTACTTTATGAGGAGTTGGGATTTTCAAAGGGCCAATTTTCTAATGTTTGATAACACATGTGGTACGATGCATCAAGGTATAGAGAACCAGGATGGTGTTGTACCCAATGTGATGAAATTTGTCTTGACAATCAGATAGGATTATTCTTGTTCACACCTAACATACAAAAACCTTGCTAGGATGCATTTTAGGAGTTTCAAACACCTCAGACCAAAACATGAAAAGGTATAACCTATCAATGCAATAGTCAACAAGTTGCCCAAAACACCCTCCATACATACCTAAAAAGCAAGTATTCACCAAGTTATATTACAAGAATGTCCAACAAGCACAACAAACAAAAGATAATGATCATTGCCCCATTCCTATTTTTCTAAATACTTTGTTCAGATATCATCGAGAAGTCCTTGGAATGAGCACAATAAGATAAGTCAAAAGACATAGATAAAGTAAACAAGCAAACCGATGTTCTTCAATACCGCTAACCAAAGGGGAAGTGTTTTCAAGGATAGGAACCGAAACTATTACCAAAAGATAATGCCCATTGTAGGAGGGAACTTGTAACTACAACATATGACAAAAAAATACCTACTATTATTCTTTGATGGATGTCCCTTCATTATTACTGGATATCTGATGTAGTACACATTATTATAGTGCAAGCCTATTTTTTAGATTTTTTCATTTAGCATCACTAATATTCTCCACAAGAACATTGTCCCTATTTAAAATGATGGAAACAGTTCACATCTCTTAGAACAATTTCTCTTGCAACAATCTTGGAGATGAATTTAGATGTAGTGTGAAAAATAGAACATACTTGAAGGTTCTTAAAAACTCTAATAGTTGTACCAGGGGACATGTTGAACAAACCAAATGAAATTGCTAACTTTTCACTATGGTGGCAGATAAATGATTCTTTTTTCTTCTATTCCACAACATTAAGTAAAAGTCTTGAATTTGGAAATACCCTGTCACCTTCATTTGCCAAGCCAATTTCTCTAATTTTGTATAGCTCTCCCATGTTTTTGGATGTGATCTATCTCCTACACAAAAATGCAAGTACCATTTTATGCCCTTCAATCCAACTACATGCAGGTATCTTTTTAATTCATTTTTCTTTCATCAATCTCCTTACTATTTGAACCTCACCACACTTGCCTACTTCTGCATAGATGTTTTAGAGAAGAAACATAAGTTGCAACATTTTTAGGATCCAACTAAAAAATAAATTTTGTTGGAATACTTAGCCTATATTCATATTTGATCCACAAGTACCAAAGGTTTAATTGGAATCTTAGAAATAATGTTTAGGGTGTTCTCAAGATAGCTAGTATGGGCACGAAGGTCAACCATGTACACCTATTGATCAACTATATATGTAATACAATAAGGGTTATTGGCATGTGAAGTATGTGCAGCCCTCATCAACTAAACCTACATGACTGCATACATCTAGAACACAACAAATATTACAATGTCAGCATTCCAGAGTGCTTCATTAATTCAAATATTTTAAGATCTTCCTTGAAAAATCCATTTTTTGCACATTTTGTAATCATTTCATTATATGTAAAAAAAATTGTGGCCTTACAATGACTAATGTGTTATGCCAGTGTTTTGCAATGTTTGAAAAAGGCTACTATATGGTGCATAGTGCAAGTGACATGGTTGCTTTACTAATTTGGTTTCATGTCTTCCTTTGATGCATAGTTTTCTTGGTTTCATTCATTTTCATATAATAATACCATTGAAATATTGGAACATCAATTTAAGAAAAAAATATTCTTTCATAGGCATGAAAACAGTTACTACCTGAGGACAAAGATTCTTTTTAGTCACATATAGAAACAAAGGCCTATTCTGATTGTAGTAGAGGATGTAGAGAGTGAAGCATTGGCTACTTTGATCTTGAATAAGCTTCATGCAAGGGTGAAGGTTGGTGGGATTTTCTATTTAAATCTTGTTTACTTTTTAAATTATTTTTTAACTTTAAATTCTAAATCCTTAGTATTTTAAAAATATATTTGTGTTTGAATCAGGTTTGTGCTATTTCTATGTATCTACTCTCTTTTTTGGCTTTGGATTTTCTTGTTTGTTATGCAAGTTTGGCTTCTTCATATGACACCTATTGAACCAAATTTGTTTCTCAATTGAGTTAGTTTGCATGTATTTTTCCATTTTATTTTCTCCACTTCTCAAGGAAAAGTATTTATGGTTGGTAGTTATCTTCAAGTCATGACAGAGGATCTTGGTATGAAGCTTGAAAAAGTAGAATTTGGCATGCTTGGAACAACTAAGAAGGTAGGTATACATAGTAGTATCCTTGTATATAGGCATATAATATTTTTGACATCCATGGACAAGGATTTTTTTGTGTTGTTACTCAAATTATTTTTGTCATTTTAACATTTTTTTGTATTATAAGATTAGTTGTTCTTTATTCTAGGTGACTATCTCTAAGGATGATACTATAATTCTTGATGGAGGTGCTGACAAAAAATCAATTGAAGAGAGATGTGAGCAAGTGAGTTTTATTAGAGTGAAGCATGATAATATTTTTGCAAGACTATAATGCTTGGTGACAATAGAGTTGATAAGAGATTTGTGTTGGTATGCTTGGCATGGCTAACAAAATATTTGTTCATAGATCTATACTAATATTGAAGTAAGAACATCTGATTATGACAAAGAAAAGCTCCAAGAGAGGTTGCAAAAGCTATCAAGAATTGTTTTTGTTCTCAAGGTTTAACTTATAATCAAACTATGATTAGTTGTTTGAAGATAATTTTCAATATTTTCAAATTAGGATGATACATTGTATTTATATTTTTTTTATGGTCTGTTTTATTTAATTTAGATTGGAGGAGATAGTGAGCTTTAAGTTGGAGAAAAAAAAGATAGTCACTGATGCATTGAATGCAACGAAGGCAGCAGTAGAGAAGGGCATTTTACCAGGTAAACAAATATGTAAATTTTATTAAAGCATTAGAGATGGTAATAGTTTTGTTAGGAAGGTTATAGCTTTGTGCTTATTGTAAGATACATTCCAAGTGGTGTTTTTTCTCTTCTCTATGCAACAAAAGAGCTTGATACAATTCCTACATCCAACTTTGACCAGAAGATTGGAGTTCAGATAATTTAGAATGAATTAAAGGTATAAATTTCTAACGTAGACTTTCTTTTGTTTATTTCTAGAAATAGGCTTTATCTCAGTGTTTAATCATTCATTTTTTCTATTTTTTGAAGTCTCCTATACATATAATTTCTTCCAATACTGGTGTCAAGGGTGCTTTTGTAGTGGGAAAACTACTGGAATAAGAGAATCTTGATTATGGCTATGATGTTGCTAAAGGTGCTCTTAGAATATTAGCATATTATGTTCTTAGTACTTAACATTATAAAGTTTGATGATCTTTGAAATTGATGATTTTTTTACTAAATTGATAATGCTCCTTTAGTTATTGGTTAGTTGCTTGATGTTGATTGTCTCAAGGACTTCATCAAAGGTCTTATCATTTCTATTCGTTCTCTCCTTCCTATTGAACCACTTGTTGAAGAATGTGAGAAAAAGGTAATATATTAAATCTCCAAAGCTATTTTTCAATTTTCATAAGGTTTATATTAAGCTAACAGTTCTTGTTTTGTCTTTGTTTATTCCAAGAACTAGCTTTGATTCTTGACACAATTTTTAGAGCATCTTGTGAGTGAAGGAAGTCAAGGTGTACATAGGACCCTTAGGCTTCATGTATGGGATGAGATATAGGACCCTTAGGATTCATGTATGGGTTGAGATATAGGACCCTTAGGCTTCATTTTTCAAATAGTTCTTTCACGTTTTGGAGTTGTATAAGCAAAAAATGGAGCATTGTAACTTAGTTTTTTCAGTCACAACACTGAGAAACACACTTTGTGTGAACCTTAAATCATCCTTACTTCAAACAATAACCATAGTTAGCGATTAGTCCATTCAAAATAATCCAATCTAAGATTCCTAAGAAATACTTGACTATGCTAAAATATGCAAACTAAGTAGAACAAAGACCACTAAATTGCAAGCATATAAAAACATGATCAAAACTTTATCTCATAGTGGATTGGTGCTTCTATGGAAAGAATCCATTTCCCAATCCTTTGCTAAGCTCCATGATATGTTGATGATCAAGATGATGGAGTGAAATGGACAAAATTAGCTCTCAATTGAAGAGAGTAACTTTGCATGAAGATTGTGGATCAAGTTGTGGAGATGAAATTCTAAGATTGTGGAGGAGCAAAACAATAGAGGATGAGCTCTATTTGTAGCCAAGAAGGATAAAAGCATGCCAAACATGGAGGATGTGGGACTAAAGATAATCCAATGAGAAGAGGCCACTTGTCAACTTGTGATAGGTTGGAGGATGAGCACATTTTGATCAATGTGCCAAAGAGGGGGAGATTCAAATTTGAATTTGATGACAAGATGAGTTTAAATGCTAAGTTTGACTTGTGCAAGAGCCATGTAAGAGCTTATTAAATGCTTTGTTGGATGTACATGCCAAATTGGGGAGAGATTCAAACTTGGAGAATATTCTCTTTTTATGCCAAGTTGATGGAAAATGATGAGTTTATAAATGAATTAAAATTCTTTATTGGTGCAAGTGGGAAAAGCTAGAGGATGTGATGGGTAGTTAGATTAGGTTAATCAGGATTAGATTAACTTAGATGATGATTAGTTGATTGTGACATTCAACTTAAATATTTGGGTTTATTTAAATTAAATGAGAAGAAATTGATCATTAGAAATTTAATTAAATAACTTTGATCTATTTAATTAAATGGAGATCTTTAGAAGATTAATTGATTTATTTAATAACCTTTAGGAGATTGATTAAATAAACTTGATTTATTTAATTGATGAGCGAATATGATTTGATTAAATGAGTGATGTCAATTTTGCGTGTCTACACTTTGTAACATATTTTTCAAAGAGAAGACACATATTTAAGTCTTGTATATATTGTAAGAACACCTTTTCTCAATAAAAATTCAGTATTTTTCCTTCTTAATAGATGTTTCAATATGTGCAAATGAATGGTTGATTATGTTTTTTGTGTTTTATGTTTAAACCTCAAAAGTATTGCTTCATTTCCAACACTTTTAGGCAGAAATAAGTGAACAAAAACAATTAAATAAACTACCAATTGACTAAATATACTACCAATTGATAAGCAATAAATAAATATGACTAAATATAATGATTATGCAATTAATAAACAATGTATCAATATATTCTACCAGTTGATAGAAATCAATGAACAAAAACCATTAAATAAACTACCAAATTTATCAAAATGATGATTAAAATTAATGACTAATTACACTACCAATGGATGGAAATCAGTGAATAAAAATGACTAAATAAGTGACCAGTTAACAACAATTAATGACTAAATTAATGACTAAATATATTAGTGAATAAAAAGGACTAAATATGTGACAAGTTTACAACAATCAATGACTAAATATACTACCAAATTGATCAATAAAAAAAACCAATAAATGACTAAAAATGGTTTAGTCATCAATTTGGCTAGGTTATAAATGACTAGCAATAAACTACTAATGGTCACATGACCATGTTTAGTAATTTATAAGTAGTTTTTAGTAGTTTTTTTAATCATATATCTTTTTTTCTGTACTAGTGATGTCATTAGTTCTCATCCCTTTCTACCCACTATACTTTATTATTCTTTGATACAATACCACTCCTTAAATTCATGATGTTATATCAAAGAGAGGTAAAATGTAGACATCTAAATATGTTTGTACCTGACCACACTTTACTTTATCTCATTCTATCTATTAATTAAATAAATAATATTTATTTATTTATTTAATTCATCCTTATTCTACCCTTCATTAAATAAATTTACATTTATTTTTTCTAATCTTAGCCCCCAAACCTTCCAAATAAATATATAAATTAATACCTACTTAATTAATTTATTTAGGCTAATTAACCATCATTACCATTTTTTTATTACTTAATTCTACCTCACTCAATCATCTCACTCAAGCCTAGCCCTTGAATCCATCTACATGGATTAAGATCTAAAATCTTCATCATGTGACAAGTATCCTAACCTACCTATCCTACCCCTTGCTCACACATGTGTGAGCATATCTCTCACATACATGAGGCCATCCTACCTTTTACATGTCATAGACATGCCACTTTCCCAAGCCATCTTACCTCTTACACATGTCATAGATATGTCTCTTTCATGTTCTCCCCAATGTGTGCTCACATGTGTGAGCACACCTTTCTCTTACACCTCCTTTCCTCTTGTTACATTTGTTACAAGGCTAAGCCTACATCGTCCCATTTAGTATTTACCCTCCATTTATTCAATCCATCTTGGCCATTGATTTCCCTAATAAAAAACCTATAAATTGAGGAATTTTCTCTCATTTTTGCATTCTTCCATCATCATATCCTTATGTTGTCATTTTATTCTATCAATTTTTAATCCCAATATTATGTTGGTCTAAACAACCACATTCTATTTAACTATAATATCAAAAGGAGCACATCAAGTAGACATGGGTTCATCTACTTTAGCTCAATCCATGAGGTGAGAAAGGTAAAAGATAAGGTAATTGTGTGTTATTTATATTTATCTTATGTTTTATGTCATTTACCCATTTTTATCATCTTCAATTAGTGATATTTATCTTTCTTCTGCCCATATCATTTCTAAGCCTCATTGTGCCCATATTGAGGGAAATTAAATTGACATACACTTCCATGATCAAATCTTACCTATTTTAGCTAGAATTTCAAACTATTTAAGATAAATAACAAAGATTAGTCTTTTTTAATTGTAAATAATTCATATTATATTAGAAGAGAGAAAGTTTTCCAAAGAAATTTCTAAAGGGCTATGAAAATTCAAAATCTAAATGATCAAAATATTAAATTCTAAATTCTCAATAATTCTACCCCAATGGGGTTTGAACCTTGATGGCAAGAACAACACAACTTAACCATTCCACTATGCCACTATTGGCCATTATTTCATATATCTCTTATTATAATTTTATATTATATTTATAAGCTACAAGTTATTCAATAAGAATATTAATGGCTTATAAAAGGGATTCTATGTTACTTGTAAGGCATGTGATTCCTAAGAATTTATAATGTGCACTTTTATTCATCAAAATAGGAGGGTATGGGATCAAATGGAAAGAATGAGAATCTCTACATGGACATGTTGTATGCAATAGAGGAAAAATAACCTTGTAAACATTTTATGTAGGCCTATATTATATAGAAATGTTGAAAAAAATAAACACCAAGTGGTATCCCAAAATTATAAGTCAAAATAAAAGTCATAACAAAAATCCAATACTCCATAGTCATGGTCAAGCATACTAGAATAGAAAGTGACTCTTACACATCTTACACCTCTCTTATGCATCATAGGTTTCAAAACAATTTTCAAAATTCAAGTACTTCATAAGCACATTCAATATTTTTTCATAACATCCAAATTGGCAATATGCTTTATAACTTCCAATTTGATCTTCTCAATGTGGTCTCCCTATTCATTTACTTCTTACACAATATCCTAAGTATCCTAGAGAATAATAAATAAATAAAATCCTCACCCTCACACGGGAATCCTATTTTTCCCACTTTGTTAGGTCTCAAAATTGCTCTCCCAAATCCTAGAGATTTTCTCCACCTTCAAGGCCAAGGTTTTATCCTAAAGAAGGTTAAAAAGAGAACCATAAATAGAACTAGGATGGTTAAATGCTAACTATGAGAGTGGGTAATATATCCTACTCTTTGATCTTAGCTTAGACTTAGGAAGGTATTCCTAGACGTATACCTAAATAGATTTTTG
This sequence comes from Sequoia sempervirens, assembly GCA_007258455.2. Taxonomy (NCBI): domain Eukaryota; kingdom Viridiplantae; phylum Streptophyta; class Pinopsida; order Cupressales; family Cupressaceae; genus Sequoia; species Sequoia sempervirens. The sequence continues at coordinate 37,670 of VDFB02348783.1, forward strand.
AATTAAAAAATGGAAAACCAAAATGATAAACAATAGTTGTACCCAATTACACACTTGACCTCAATAACTATCACTAGGTAATGAGTGATCAACTAAAATAGCCTCTATATAGTTGATAAATACTTTGCACATGCATTAACAGATAATTAAAGTGTTACACTTCCTTATGATGGTTTCACTTACACTTCTATATAAATTGGAAAAGTATAGCTATACTATTCACATGGTTCCCTAAGAATATAACAATTAGGTTTTCTTTGAGGTTTTCCTTGGTTTTCTAACACCAAATCATGAATAACATACATTTATCTACTCCTATTTCTTATAATACTAGTGATTAATTTTTCTATTTTAAGATGATGTGAATGGTTTGATTCTTCAATACCATTGCCTTATTAGTTAACATAGTCATATACATCCATTAAAATATCAAACAAGAAGTTACAATAAATATATGATATTATAGAAACATATCTCCTTATTAATCCCTAATTAAACTCATAAACATTCTCATGCAACATAGAAAATACCAATAAAAAGCCAACTTACATTGATTTAAAATTCTATGACATTTATCAAATAATTGTTGTAATCACACCAACAAATGTGGTGAAGGAAAACTATCAAACAACAAGGAACCTATCATAACCTACTTCTCAAAACCTTCCAAAATGTCTACAACTAACCAAGGAGACATGGTTATAACTATCAAATTTTGTAGCTATCTTTCTACAAGTTCTAAGTGAAAATATCTAATGGTTAATAGACTAATAACTTTAGAAACCATAGAAATATCTAAACCAATTTTAATTTAATATCCATAATGACCAACCCTTTGAATCAATGATAAACAAGAATATATAGATTTGCCACCTAGCTGCATGAAATGAAGGAGAATACATGCATATATAGGATTGTAGAGATCTATTGTACACTAGTTTTCATGTTCATTAATACCTTATACATGAATTTCTCTTTGGGATCTACATAAAATTTATGAAAATAATTCTTTGTGAATTCATTTCCTATAGATTTTTTAGTGTTGGTTTTGGTGTTTTTTCCAGCTAAACCATGGAATTTTCTAAAGGGTAGCCAATCCTTATATTCAAAAAATTACCTAAGGTTAGTGGCCAGCACAATGAATAGAGAATTTTGAGGTCTCTATTCCTACACTTCAGGCTCTCTAGGACCTAGGAGGGTGTTCCTTGTCATGTTAATTTAATATATCAACTTCTCAAGAACACTTCAATACATATTTATTCCTATTTGAGGCAAACATATCAAATTCACTAAAAAGTTTGGCAAGTCTTTAAGTAAACTATATTTACGTTGCTAGGAATATAGGCACATTTCTTACATACATCTTAGAATTGCCAAAATTTTAATAAATGTTGTCTTGATTTTGAATCCACAACTGTGTAGGTTACTTGTTTGTTAATTGTATGAATTATTTGATAAAAAGCTAGTGCCTCATCAATTGGGTGAATTAAGTCAATCATGCAACAACCAGTAATACAACAATTTATTAATCCTAATATAAATGGGGACTATCTCTATAATGTCTTGCAATGCAAAGACTCATATTATCTAGAATATTGCTTCTTATCAAATCCTTGTAAATTATCATACACCCATGACATTTTCCAAGCATTCTAATTAACCTTTTGAGTTAAAGCAAAGAAAATGAAGCCATAAATTCAATTGAACCATTGATGATAAATGAAATCATCTTTGATAATTTCATTTATGATATATGAAAATGTACACAGGAGAGTATATATATTTAGGAAATTGTATTCGATCCAATCCCAGTAATCTATGCAAAAATATTTAAGATTGTTACATACATAACCCATACTCAAGACAATTTCCCAATGAATTTATCAGGAATTTAATATTTTATTTCTACTTCTTATACTCAAATTCTACCTAGTTGTACTAGACTCAAAATTCTTAGAACCCCTACATTTGAGCCATGAAATCCCTTTTATAACATAAGGGAGTGAAAAAGCATCAGGCTCAAAATGTAATTACATTTCACATTAATTTCAAAGTTCATTTCATTGGGGTTAACTTCCCAAACCATTATATTTTTATCATTCCATCATCCTGGGAAAAGCAAAACGAAAAAAGGAGAACCAACCCATTTTTTGAGGCCACCACACAAGCCTTCCAAAAGGCATCACCAAAATTGGCACGTTCATTGACACCGAACTAACAACCATCACAATCATTGGCATATACCTATGAACCAACACCATCAAAATGAATCAACACAACTATCCACTTGGCAACTTGATCACCACATCACCCCAAACCCAACACCATTGCAAGGACACAAAGGTTACTCGGTCTTGTCAACTACCAAGTGACCACCTTCACTGGGTCTTATGACAAAGAGTGGATTTGTAATGAAAATATCATCCTTCGAGTTGCTATAAGGCACCAGAGAAGCATGAAACTCACTAGGGCTAGGGCCATCTCCTCCTTCACTTGAAGCACTATCAAAAATTAGGATAGGAGTGGCAAGTTTCTTCGAGCAAACCCTAGGACCCAAACCAGACCTTGTTAATTCTTTCACAAATAGAGGCCCCTTCTATTTTGTCTCAACTGGTTTCTATGACACAATTCTGCTTCTTGAGGCATAGGTGCTCCTAACAGTCACCTTCTCACATTTCTTACGTGCACTTCTCTTTTTCGAAGCATTTGGTAGCTCAACTGGCAAGGGTTTTTCCTTAGGTACGCATGCAACTAGTTCTTGCATAATTAGCCTTCTTGACCTCTGAACTAGTGCAACAGGAGTACTGAGCTCACTCATTGTTTCAAGATACAATGAAAAGTAGAGCCAGTGATGTAAAAGGACAAAACTCATAGTTTCCAGCAAATTCCCCGCAAATTCCAGTTACAAAGCAAATCAAAACTACAATGGTGGCATGCAAGCATAGAAACTATATACCAGAAAACACCACACCACCACCTTCACACCGTCCGCACTCAAAGATCCTACAATATTCTCTCTCTTACTGGTAATAACTAATTTTGTTCCCAAAGAACTCACAAATGATTCAATCAAAAAACGTAGCAAGTCCTCATTAAATAATAAGTTCAAGGCCATCAACAATTAATAGCCATCTTAGCTCGCTCGCATGAGAAGAAAGATTAATTATCGCATACACAATCTTGACCATTGATTACTACTAATTTAAAACTTGATGACGAGGCTCATTAAGAGTTGCCACTTGATTTATAGATCATACCAAGAAATAATGAGGAGTTTCTTTAAAGCTGACACACATCCTTCCATATCTTCATCTGATCGTCCTTGCCTCATTTTTCATTGATCCTATTGATCATGAAGAAAAATATCAACCGTATCCTTGAAGCATTGCTCATCGTGAGTTTGTACTTCACATTTAAACCTCATTAGGAAATGGTCTTGGGGCTAGTGATGAACTATTGACCATCAATTAGGTGGTGAGAAAATGTCAGTCGAGACTTCTTCCTTACATCACTCATTGTGGGTCCTTCCTTTGTCAAACCCTCTCGATCGGCGATAGACTAAACCCATGTGATGGGGAGGAACTACACCCATCAGGGTCACAAGTTTTCCTTTGAAAGACAAGAGATAACTAGAAAAAGTGAAGGAGCTAGCGATGGGTTAATGAAATAACTACATTTCCCATCACGAATCATCACCTTGTGGCGGTAACAAAACACCCAACCAACAATCTTCCTTCGAACTAGCGATGGATAAAATATTTCAAGCACATCATTGATCACGTGTTATCTTCCAAACTGGAGGATATAACATGTGATAGGTGATAAAATTTCATGGTCCCTGCAAGTCACATATCACTTGTCACGAGTTACCTCGTGGTGAAGAGAACACAACCGACGATGGGTAACGAACCAATAGTGATAGGTCATAATGGTAATGCCAAGGGATTACATCACTCATCACATGATGAGTGCAAGGTTTTAAAATGAAACATGTGATGGGTGACAAACCATGGGCAACATCCTTTGAAGGTGTGAAAACGCACATGCGCATAGGTTATTCATAAAGAGAGGACTGGGTAGGCACAACAAGGGGATTTAAAATGATGGGGTTAGTCAACAATGACATCAAAGGCCATAAAATATTATATGATTTATGAAGTGACCCGGTGCAACCGATCAATGAGAGAACATAAGCCAACAATAGGATCAAGGGTATAAAGAGGATGAAGTGACAAAACCCTAAACCCTGGGGATAGTGAGAAATGAGAGGTCATAGGCTTGGGAATAAAATTAGTGGAACAATAAAAATTTAGGGTTCCACTAGTGGCTTCAACTGGGGATGTATGCCCCTTGTGGGCATAGCAAGATCTTAGATCTCTAGTTGAAGCAGACCAATAGGAAGCATGAGCATGAGGATGTAGAATGTAGCCCTCCCTTCCCATCTAGGGAAGCATTGTCACTTATTCTTATTTAAATTTATTCACTAAATTAGAGGCACAATGACCTCCCAAAGCTTAAAAATAGTTCTTTCCTCTATCAAATACCCTATTCTACTTCGATGTCAATGGATCATCACATGTAGTGTGTACTTCTAAACAACTAGTACCACCATGATTGGTTCCATCAACTTCAATTACCATGAAGCTATTCCACTCAATATCCTATTACATCACAAACTCATCTGGATGAATTGGAAAGACAAAAATTTCATATTCCACTTGACCATAGATTATGAGGTTGTGCTCAATTGGCCCATCAACTTGCAAATCTTCAAAGACACCCCTTAATGTATTATACTCAATCTCTCTTCTGGTATTCGAAGAATGAATAACCATACAGGGTAACCATCATTATGCCCTATCCAAGTGTCCACTTCATTAGATGGAACTAATTCCATAGTAAGATCCATAAGATGTGGAGCTTCTACAAAATACTCAAGCACACATTCATACTGATTAACTTCATGCTTGATTCCCTCTATTTCCTTGAGTTCCCTTTCACTTGAATCATAAAATCCAATGACACCAGCACAATCTAGAAGTTCAAAATATTGCTTCTCCTTAACATCCCCCTTGCATTCATTGTTATTATCTCCATCTCTAAGGTTCTCTCCATGGGGGTAATTATCACTCTTATCATATGACTGAGTAATTACTGAACTACAATCACCTTCCTCAATGGAAAAGTCAAAAAACTTGGTATCAGGGTTACATTTGTTCCCTTCTACCTCAACTGTATCATATCCCTCACATTCAAAAGTAATACTTACTAGGAAGTCATCAGAGTCCTCAAAAAGGTTACTCCTAATCCAGTAGGAGCCATTACCTATTACTTCACATGCTGGTAAGGGCTCATCATACAAGGGATTTTCCCATAGTTTCATTGTTGTTTGTGAAACCTCTACCTCTTATGTATGAAAACCTAAGTCTTCCATGTCATCAACACTATATGTGGAATCATCACAGCCATTGGAAGAATATGCAGATGAACTTTCCATTCCACCCACATCATCAATAATTAGTCTCTTCAACTCACAATATGATAATTCATTATCAGATTGATTAACAAGATTGTCAATATCAACAGTATGTGATGATATTGATTCAGAATCTGTGTGCTTGTCATAATGGCAAGTTTTCTTATTTAACATGGAAAATATTTTATTTCCCATAAGCACCTTATATTCCTTTTTCTGTGTAATTGAATTTACCTCCGCTTCATATGAGACATCAGAAACAATAGGGTCAAAAGCATGTTCATCCTTTTTAGCCTTACAATCAGTACCAACATACTGAACACACATATGTTTATCTTCCATCTCTTCATCATTCACAAAATTGATATACTTCATTGATGACAAAACCACCTTGCATTCCAAACTTGCATGAAGTGAAACAGAATCATCCATTAAGGGACAAAAGATACCATTAACATTCATATAACTATGATATTCATGAAAAGAGAATATCTCTAAATTATCCTTATAGGAGTATTCATAATCATCAGAAAAATAATCAAGTTGGCTATCATTACATTCCTCATCACAAGAAAACACATCACTATACAAACCATGTTCAAAGTCTTTGAAGTGAATATTTGAACATTTATCTTCAATGTCCTAATTATTGATTTGTGATAGGGAGTTGCCAACATTAATTTCACATTTACTAACCAAGGCATGATATAGAGTGACATCAGACACCTCCTCCTCCTCTCCTTTTCCTGAGACATCATTGATAAATCACTCACACACATTCATTGTATTATCATCCCAAGTATCTTTCTCTTCAACAATACAATGTAGCTTTTCCTTCTAATTCTTTTCAAGGGAAAAATTGATGTTTATACTTTGGAGATTCATGTTTTGTACACTTTCACATTTAATAGATTCCATTAACTTTATCCAGTTAGGTACTTGATCAAAACTATGAGGCTTCAATTCTTTATACAAAGAACTCAACCCAGATTCATACATTTCACAAAATAAATCAATGCACTCAGAGTCTTTAGGTCTAAAGCAAGAGGGATTGCTAAGAACCTCAAGAAAAATTCACATTATGCTTCTTCATTAAGTCTCTACATTTTATGCAACTTCTCAACAAAATACTTTTGATCAGCTTTGCTCAAACCCTGATCAGTCATGGCTTGGGGTTTACTATGACCCACACACTTTGATAATGGGGGAATCATAATATCAGAGGCATTTCCATCTTGAAAATGATTTCTAGGTTCCAGTCTCTGAGCTCCATCTACATGAAATGCACTTGAGTGGCCAATACTCATAGCCTTGTGTCCTTTCATCATTAAGTATTTCAAATTGTTCTCAATATCCATGGCACTTTGATAAGCTTGGCGCAATGTCGCAGGCTCCTTATCCCTCAACAGATAGCTCATATTTCTATCAAATGTACCAAGATACACATTCAAACATTCAACGTCATTTGGTCTAATATTTTCAGGAACATCCCTTATGGCCTTTGTAAATCTAAGATTAAAATAAGGGACTAATTCAACTTCATGCCTTTGAATTTGCATAAAATTTCTTCTTACCTCACTTGGATTCACCCTTTCACCAAATTGTTCCATGAATATGATCTTAAGTTCATTCTAGGAGTATATAGAGGACAATGGTAAGAAAGAGAACCAATCTCCTGCATCCCCTTTCAAAGACTATACAAACAAATTCATAATTACATCTTCAATATCTACTTCATATTCTCCCATTAAATCCCCAAACTCTTGCAAATGTTTGGTTGCTGACTCAGACTTGTCTCCATTAAATTTTGGTAAATTGTTCCTAATCTTAGGTGGTATAATGTGTGGAAAACCATAAATATTACTAAAATTTATGGCCATGTACCTTTCAGTATTGAAATTCCTTGGATGTGACAAGGGGCACTTATCATGTGTCATTGCATTCCGATTTGGTTCCAAATGTACACTTTGACAAGACATCTTGCTCTACCTTTTATAGAATTTTTCAATGTTATCATAAATAACTCAAATTCCTTTTGCACTTGAGAGTGTAAACCTTTATGATGTAAATTCTTTAATTCTACTTTGCATAATACAATTCAACAAGAAAAATTAATGAATATGAAAAATTTCAACATCCATTTCATCCCCACTTTACATTATGCAAAGAAATTATTCCTTTCCCTATCTTAGTGTCGTTTCACCAAATTGGAAAGTGTTTATATTCTATATCTTGAAAATTCCCTCAAACTATTTGCAAATATAGTAGTATGTCCCTTGGATTCTTGAGAATACCTGAAATTTTAGAGCATATTTTCACCTCCGATCTGGAAATGTGTAGATCTGAAGCCTTATTATGTCCTTTATCAGGTTCTTCAAGTCAGAGTCACCACCTCTTCTTAGAGGATTGTACTTCAAGATAAATTGAAGTGTCTTCAAAATAGATTTCATTTTGGTTTTTCTACAATAGCAAATTCACTTTCAAATCTCTCACACTTTACTGCTACTAATGATTCTATCATGCTCAAGAATTCATAGCATCTAAACTAGACATTCAAATTTATCACACCATTTGACTCTGTAATAAATCAATCTGCACCTAGAGAATGGAAATTTTCCCCAATAGAGCCACCATTTTTGTTGGTTTTTTTTCCAACTAAACCATGGAATTTTCTAAAGGGTAGCCAATACTTATATTCAAAAAATTACCGAAGGTTAGTGGCCAACACAATGTATAGAGTATTCTGATGTCTCTATTCCTACACTTCAGGATCTCTAGGACCTAGGAGGGTATTCCTTGTCATGTTCATTTAATACATCAACTTATCAAGAACACTTCAATATCGATTTATTCCTATTTGAGGAAAACATAACAAATTCACTAAAATTTTTGGAAATTCTTTATGTAAACTATATTTACATTGCTAGGAATATAGGCACATTTCTTACATACATCTCAAAATTGGAAAAATTTTAATAAATGTTGTCCTGATTTTGAATCCACAACTGTATAGGTTATTTCTTTGCTTAATTGTATGAATTATTTGATAAACAAGTTAGTGCCTCATCAATTGGGTGAATGAAGTCAAGCATGAAACAACAGTAATACACCAATTTGTTAATCCTAATATAAATGGGGACTATCTCTATAATGCCTTGCAATACAAAGACTCATATTATCTAGAATATCACTTCTTATCAAATCCTTGTAAATTCTCATATGTTCCCTAACTTTTTCCAAGCATTCTAATTAACCCTTTGAGTTAAAGCAACGCAAATAAAGCCATATATTTAATTGAACCATTGATGCTAGATGAAATCATCTTTGATAATTTTATTTATGATATATGAAAATGTACATAGGAGATTATATATATTCAGGAAATTTTATTTGTTCCAATACCAGTAACTTATGAAAAAATATTTAAGACTGTTAAATACATAACCCATACTCAAGACAATTTCCCAGTAAATTTATTAAGCATTCAATATTTCATTTTTGCTTCTTATACTCAAATTCTACCTAGTTGTACTGGACTTAAACTTCTCAGAACCCCTACATTTGAGCCATGAAATCCCTTTTATAACACAAGGGAGTGACAAAGCATCAGAATCAAAATGCAATTACATTTCACATTAATTTCAAAGTTCATTTCATTGTGGTTAATTTCCCAAACTGTTATATTTTTATCATTCCATCATCTTAGGAAAAGCAAAAGGAAAAAAGGAGTGCCAACCCCTTTGTCAAGGCTGTCATGCAAGCCTTCCAAAAGGCATCACCAAAATTGGCATGTTCACTAACACCGAACTAACAACCATTTTAATCATTGGCATATACCTACGAACCAACACCATCAAAACAAACCAATAGAACTATCCACCTGGCAGCTTGATCACCACATCAACCAAAACCCAACACCATTGCAAGAGGACACAAGGGTTACTCAGTCTTGTTTGCTGCCGAGTGACCACCTTCACTAGGTCTTATGATAGAGAGTGGAGTTGCAATGAAAATCTCATCCTTTGAGTCACTATAAGGCACTAGAGATGTAGGACACTCACTAGGGCTAGGGCCATCTCCTCCTTCACTTGAACCACTATCAGAAATTAGGATATGAGCGGCGGGTTTCTTCGAGAAAACCCTAGTACCCAAACCAGACCTTGTTAATTATTTCACAAATAGAGGCCCCTTCTCTTTTGTATCAACTGGTTTCTATGACTCAATTCTACTTCTTGAGGCATAGGTGCTCCTAACAATCATGTTCTCATGTTTCTTAATTGCACTTCTCCTCTTCATTGGAACATTTGGTAGCTCAGCTAGCAAGGGTTTGTCCTCAAGTACGTATGCAACTAGGTCTTGCATAATTAGCCTTCTTAACCTCCAAACTAGTGTAATAGGATTACTGGGCTCACTCATTGTTTCAAGATACAGTGACAAGTAGACCTGGCCATGTAAAAGGATAAAACTCATAGTTTCCAACAAATTCCCCACAAATTCCATTCACAAAACAAAGCAGAACTACAATGGTAGCATGCAAGCATAGACACTATATACCATAAAACACCACACCACCACCTTCACACCGTTTGCACTCAAAGCTCCTACAATATTCTCTATAGTACTGGAAATAACTAATTCTGTGCCCAGAGAACTCACAAATGATTCAATCAAAAAACATAGCAAGTCCTCATTAAATAAGGAGTTCAAGACCATCAATAATTAATATCCATCTTAGCTTGCTTGCGTGAGAAGAAAGATTAATTACTGCATGCACGATCTCAACAATTGATTACTGCTAATTTAAAACTTGATTGACAAGGCACTTAAGAGTTGCCACTTGCTTTATAGATCGTACTAGGAAATTATGAGGAGTTGCTTTAAAGCTGACACACATCCTTCCATATCTTCATCTGATCATCCTTTCCTCATCTATCGTTGATCCTATTGATCATGGAGAAAAATCTCAACTGTATCCCTGAAGCATCGCCCGTTGCGAGTTTGCACTTCACCTTTAAACCTCATCAGGTGATGGTCTTGGGGCCAGTAATGAACTACTGACCATCAATTTGGTGGTGAGAAAACCTCATCCTGAGACTTCTTCCTTACATCACTCATTGTGGGTCCCTCCTTTGTCAAACCCTCTTGACTGACAATAGATTGAACCCGCGCGATGGGGAGGAACTCCACCCATTGCTAGTCGTGATTGTCCTTTGAAAGATAGGAGATAACTGACGACAGTTAAGGAGCTAGTGATGGATTAATGAAATAACCACATCACCCATCGTGAGTCATCACCCTGTGGTGGTAACAAAACACCTAGACATCTATCTTCCTTGGAATCGACAATGGATCAAAAATTTTAAGCACATCACTGATCGTGTGTTACCTTCCAAATAGGAGGATATAACATGCAATGGGTGATAGAAGTCTGCGGTCCCAACAAGTCACATATCGCTCATCATAGGTTCTCTCATGGTGAAGAGAACACAACTGGCAACAGGCGACGAACCAACAATGATAGGTCATGAAGGTAATTCCAAGGGATTACATAGCTCATCGTGTGATGAGTGCAAGGTTTTAAAATGAAACCTGTGATGGGAAATAGACCGTGGGAGACATCCTTTGAAGTTGTGAAAACACATGTGCACAATAGGTTATTCATAAAGAGAGGACTCACTAGGCATAGCAAGGGGATTTAAAATGATGGGGTTAGTCAACAACGACATCAAGGGCCATAAAATATTACATGATTTATGAAGTGAGCCAGTGCAACCGGTCAATGAGGGAACATAAGCCAACAATAGGATCAAGGGTATAAAGAGGATGAAGTGAAAAAACCATAAACCCTAGGGATAGTGAGAAATGAGAGGTCACAGACTTGGGAATAAAATCAGTGGAATGATGAAAATTTAGGGTTCCACCAATTGGGATGAGAAAATCACTTGCAAAATTTGCTAAAAAAGATTATGAAATGGTATTCAAGTTCAAGTTTTGAGATCTCATTCGTTGTAACAAATTAGGGTGCACAAGAAAAAAGAAACATATTTTCATCTTGAAAACATGATCTCTAAGTTCAAATAATATTCCAACCACCATTGAAAACTTACCATGAAGGCCTATCATTAAATCTCTCAATAGTCACATCCCAATTGGTGAGTGAGAGGACCAAAAAATATATAAAATCTAATAATAACCACTTGGGATGACATGAGAATATACTCCTTGCAATATTTAATCTATTGCAATAAATTCATCATGGTCACAACACCAGTTTGAATCAAATTTGTGTGAATTTGGTAAAACAAATAATTTTAGGAGCCTATGTGCATGGCCAAATTTCCCAATAAATGAAAACCCTAATATATTACAATAAAACGGCCGTTGAAATTACCAAATCAAACACCGAAATTATTCCTAATACCCATCAAGCAATACAAAATTCATTATTTTTATTTATCAATAATTTTTTTACATGTCAAGTCCTCTTCTAGATATCACATTTCTTTTCAAGTAATTTTGATGAGTTTGTAGAGAAACCAACAAAAATAGGTGGGAGCATTGGACTTCAAATTTCAAGAGGAACTCATGCCAAAAATCTATAGTTGAAGTGTCAAACTTCATAGATGATTACAAATTCATGCCAAGAAAGGATACAAAATGTTGGAAGTTTAGAGGGGGGACCCTAACAAAGAACATATCATCAAGATGTTGAGATCATGAAAGCATGATGACATATGACAAGTATCAAAATAAGAAGTCATAAATTTGAAGGTTTTTACAAAGGAACAATAGAGTTGTTGGATTTCCAGGTTGAACAAAATGAGTACCAATTTAAGGAGCAACCAATCTGACTCTAAAATGTTTTTACAAAGGAACAACATAGTTGTAGGGTTTTTGGGTTGAAGGAAATGAGTGTAATTTAAGAATTTTCTAAAGATCCAACTAGAAAAAAACTTAAAAAGTATTAAAATAGGATTTAGAATTTAGAGATATATGGAATGGGGCACTAAGAAATGGATGGCCCAATCCTTCATCTTGAAAGTGTGTATGACTCAACAAGGAGCTCCAAAAAATAGATGACATTAGAAAAGGTGGATCAACTCACAATTATGATGGAAGGATGATATCATCATGATGTCATGATGAAGTTAGCACTAGGGAATCAGAGTTAGAAGGAAGGGCACTCATGCATGATAAAGTCCAAAACTCTAAGACACTCAAGAAATTTTCTAAACTAGTAGAGGATCAAGAAAGTGAGGCATGGCATGGAGGGAAGTGATAGTCAAGGATGGGAAGTTATAAAGGCTTGGAAAAAATGAAGGGGATGATTCCAAGGACTAAGGACAAAGGATCATGGGTTGAACATGGAAGGGGAGTGGGATGGGAATATAGACATATATGACACCCTAGTGGGAAGTTTTATAAGGTTATGACATAACCCTTAAGACTCGGGATGAATGAAACAACATCCATGATGAAGATAAAGGATAAAAAACTAATACCTAGGAAAAATTTAACAAGGGAATGAGTGGAAAGTCCACAATGGTAGGAAAGATATAATGATATGGACACAATCGACAACTTAAAAAATTTAAAAATCACATAGAGAAAGGAAAAAACCCTCATAGATTCAATATTTAGATTTTTTTGACCTTTTGAATATATTGAAGCCCAACAAGTACATAATGGACACTCTAAGATAACCTAGAAGAAGCTTAGATAAAGGAAACCCCACTTAAATTTTCTTAGATTAGTTATCACTTATGGGTCAAATAGGGTCATGAAACATGCAAAGAGGAAGGACTCAAGTAAAAATTGGAATGCAAAGATTGAATCCCAAACGGATCTAATTGGGGACGTGTGTCTTTTGTATGCACAATGAGAATCCAACTATCTCTAGATGGACCAAAAGAGATCAAAAGAATGATCAGGACTAACTTATACTTCACCATGGCGAATAGGGTCATGGTTGCACAAACATTGTAAAGGTATTTACAAAATAAGAAATAAATAAAGACACAAACATTAGGTACGAATTATATGCAACATTATTTACATAAATAAAGCTTTGAATGTTGGCCATGGATGTGTAGCTCCATTAATATCCCTATCATATCCTTTAAGTGGTGATATTTCTTACACAAAATTTTGCAACTTTGTATAACCCTAGCCATAAAGGATCAAACTTACTATGATTTCCTTTATCCTTATATCTTTCATCCCACATGAGGACCAAATCTCCAACTTAGAATCTCCTTTGAAGTGATTTCTTATCAAATAAATATTTTATCAGCTACTTGTTTAATAAAGTTATCTCATGTGAAAAATTTCTATTTCCATCCATTTCAACTAGCTCTAGCACTCTGTGACAAAATACAACAGCCTCACTATCATCAATATCCTTTAGCAATTAGTATATATGTTGCCCCAAATTAATTATAATTTTTGCATATGTCCCATATATAATCTCAAATGTCCTCAAGACAATAGAAAACTTAAATATATTACCTTATTCACACATAGTGTTAACTTCAATTTATCATCCCATATTTTCTTATGGGTAAGTACAAGAAGTTGGATCCACTTTTTGGTCAAAAGTGGATTTTTTTCTTAAAAAAATTAAAATTTGTCATAGTTGGAGGAAAAATTGAAGCACTTACACATAGAATATTAAGAAATTATGATAATATAAAATGTAAGATTTTGAGTTTAGTTTTCAAATATGTAATTTATTATAATACCAAAATAATAAAAGTTAATCTTGTATAGGATGTACCAAAATCATGTTTTAAAAGTCACCTTTTTAGAGTCATAACATGCACATGTACAACAAGCATAATTGAACCTAAATAAAATTACTTTTCTAATTCCTTTTTGGAAAAGATGTGTATTGTAGTAAAGCTTGATGAGGATATTCTTTATAATTTTTAAAAATTATTTTTTAAATAGTTTTTATTGGTCCTAATTGTTATTTTAAAAAACTCCTTGTGTATAGCAAACATAATTTGAGCTAAAATAATATTATAATGATTATTAGTGTAAATAATGATGTCTAGATTGTAAAAAAATATTTTTTCAAAAACTTAAAAAAAAAATATTAGTAGAAAAATACTAATACCTGACATTTAAATTTTATGAACTACTTTCCTCATAAATTGATTAATAAATAGAAAAACATGTCCAATCATTAAAAAAAATCTATATTTGAAAACTAGACATCATCATCTATAATGGGTTTCAATTTCGTCAAAAAATTCCAAAAAAAGTTGTCAGTCATATTGCTAAAGTAAGTTTTTTTCTTGTTTTCATGGCACTTTACTTGTAGGTCAAGGGTTGAGGGTTGAGTTTTCAAGCCTAAAACAAAAAATAAAATATAATGGGTTTCAAATTTCAAATTTTATGAAACACATACCTACTTTCAAACACATATACATTCTAGAAAGGAATTGATATAGGATGTAAACAAAAATAGGTACCCATTTTAAAAATTAGAATGGGTACATGTGTCAAACGAGTAGAAGTTTAGGTTTGGAAGACCAATTCTAAATGGGTACCTATTTTATTCCACTCTTGTATAGAATATGATCACCAAGAAAGACACCAAATCATGTTTGACTCAAAAGAAAATATCTTGAATTACCACCTAAATATAAAAACTTTCAGTAGAGTCTAACTCTTATGTTTCACTTCAACATTAAATTTTATATTAAAATTAAATAATAATATAATATTACAAAATTTTGAGTTCTAAAATTATATTTTAAAATAACACTGAAGATAAACCTTAAAAATATAAATAATTCAAATTTCTATCTAAATCTTAATCTCATTAATAACATTGTGAATTAGCTAAGTCATAACTATTCCTTTTAAAGAATGATCCATCTTTTTACAACTATTAAAAATTATAATTGGTAGTATACTTAGGGGCTCCACCTAATAAAAACATAAAAATCTATTCCTTATTTGATTGAAATTGTTATTAATTCTATGCTCTTGGAAGACCCATTCTCTTCCCTTATAAAAGATAAACGTGTTTGCTAAAAATCATCTTTCCAAATATTGGTGATGAGGAAATTTAGTAGCAAGATAATGAGGCAAGGAAAATCATTATCATTAGAATCCAATATAGCTAGGTACATAAAAGTAACTAGGTTGAACATTCAACGATACATATAGGCCAACTCGCTTGTCTTTCTCTACATGATTTTATGTTGTTATATAGACCATATATTAATTGATAAAAGTTGAATTATCACCACTATTATATTATTTAATGAATTGACCCACCTAGAGGAGATGTTCAAATAATTTACATCACTAATGTGAGAATTTCTACAAAATATTACAACTCTATTTTGATTTGATAGGAAGAAAATTCAAATCTCAATTCAATATGTTTTTATGAAAAGGGGAACCCTAAGTCTAAATGCAATAGAACACTAGGATCAATTTCCTCTTTCAAGAGAACATTAATATCCAAATCAACAAGGTGAATAGATTATCTTTCAACCATGAAGGTGAGTCAATGAACTAGATCTACATATTTTTGAGCCTTGGGAAGGGATTGGAATTGATTTTCCTTGCTTAACCTAATTATACTATGTGCCCTAATATGAAAATGCAAGATTTCGACAATTGAGAAATTGTAACAAACATTTGCAAGTTGATCTAAGAAAGGCAGAGCTTGGTGCACTTGTCCTATAAATTTGGAGTCAACCCAAATAGGAGGAAGTTTCCACCATATGACATCTATGTTCTTGTAGAGATATTTTAGCTCTATTTTTGTAGTCCTCTAATGTCGGATATGATCTTCTTGATTCTTCCTGCAAATTTTTTGAAACATTGTTAGAAAATTTTGTAGGTGAGTTTTCACGAGTTTTCAAGGTGTAGGGTTTTGAATGCAACAATGGATAATAGATATTTAAACTTCCTTCATCTGCCTTCAAACTTAAAACTTATACATTCAAAGAGAGAGGAAGGGTTGTGCCATTTAGGGGCTTTCCTTAGTCAAACCCCGTGTTAGTGTTTCCACTTCCACAATGGAAATGCCAATGATAGGAAGGAATGATGAATCAATAAAGTGTTGTAACTCACCACCCTTCAATGGATTCCTTGAAGGACTGGAGTCATGCATAACACCTCAAGTTCTTGGATCTTTCTTTCTTTATTTGCTTGAATTGAAAGGAGACCTACAAAAGGGTTAGCCTTCACAAAAAATGATAACATGCACATGTATAAACTCACATAGGATTTGACATGATGCTTGGATCTTGAATTTTTGCAATAATGTTCACAAATGTTGCTTTTGAATTTCTTGATAATTATCTTGATGTTCACTTGTTTCTAGATCTCTTGTTAATGTTAGATAGATTTGAAATGATGCAATGATTAGGTACTTATAGGCATTTATTCAATTTCTTGCAAATTAGATCCCTACGAGCAATATTTGCAACTTGAATTAGAAATTATAAAATGTTGACACCAACATATTCAAATTTGGGACCAAGCAAAATAGGGGGACATTACTTCCATAAGGCATCTCTATCCTTTCCCTATTTTCTAGAATTTAAGGTGTCGGGGACAAAGTATTAAATAAATGCATTTGTTTAATGCTTGCAATTTATCGAAAAAATGGTAAAATAAGCCTCAGAATGCATAATATAGGAAATTAGGGGTTCAATCAAGTCCAATAAATTAAGGGGGGGTAAAACATAGTGTTAAATTTTCAAGGGTGACAATTTTCTACACTACACAATGATATGAAGATTACTAACCTCATTCACTAAATATCCTTATATAATAGCTATATTTTAATCGAATTTCTACAAAGGAAAAATTAAATCGCATGGACTATTTTTTAATTTCTTTTTAAAATATTACTACCACACAATGACAAACATATTTCAATTAGGATTTGATAGCACCTCATTTTAATAATAAGTGTCACATAGTGATTAGTCTCTATAATTATAACATGTTTGAAATTAATTTATTTTTTAAATCATGTTTTAGTAGTTTGTTTAATAAAAATAGATGTTTATTTATGGGATTTGTGGAGATGACATTTTATTTGAGCACCCTAATTTTTCATCCCTCAATTTCCTACATTATTAGATTTTTAAAAAAAAAAATACTACACCTTTGTAGATGACTTAAAATATTAAATTTATAATTTTTTGAGATTTTGGAAATTATTGATGTAGATAGATTAAGTACAACTTCATTGAGTTGTTTGAAAACACCCCCAAAAATGGTTAGACTACACCATGTTGAACATCTGGAATACTGTGAGGGGGGTGAATCAATATTCTTTTAAACCACTTAAACATTTAAGCATCCAATACTTATAGCATATTCAATTGTAGTAATGAAAGAAAACATGAAAACGTCCAAAAACATCACATAACACATGAACACCAAGATTTTTATGTGGAAAAACCAAAATGAGAAAAACCACGATGAGGATTAGCTCACAATATATTATAACTAGTTATAGTATATTTAAAAAAGTGCTCATTGCAGGTGGACTCACTTCCCACTAAGAAAAGAAAAAGATAGCAGAGATTGTAGCACATAGCCAAGTGTTGAACTATTACAAAGTGCATCTACAATATGATGGAATACAATTCCATTGAGGCTTAGAATACATACTCAAAAATCTTCCTACTGATTTGAATTAATTAACTGCCCTACTATGCATTCACACTAACTTCGCACAATTCACATCATTCACATCACTCTTGTATATGTTCATCAAAACACTGAAAATGATCTATCTTATATATTCGCTTCAAGAATAACATCAATTAGGTCAGCCTAATTAGATGTGCCTTTCAAAATATACAAAATATAACTTGTCGGCTCAAACCATTCCACACACCTACACCAAGACTCAAATCTTTAAAAAAATTGAAATAGGTCATCATGGACCTATAATAGCTCCCATATAACTTCATAATACTTAAATAAGCTTCACATTCCTTCAAACTTATTAGGTCAACACCACAGAAGACTTAATACACAAATTCTCCAACTATATACCCATATTCAAATACGTATACCTAAAACCATCATGCGAACTAGATTTCACACTCATCTAACATCTTTCACATCTCCTCAAATCCACAAAGTCAAAATCCAATCCATAGAGAAGTGCAAATTCTCCCACTCAAATACACTGAACTGGAAATGTTTGTAATTGCTAAGCCGAACTTATGTTATCATAACTTTCAAACCAAACATGATGAAATTCTAGAATTAGATGCTTCTATCAACCAACAATATTATACTAGAATCCTAGAGAAAAATCTTCAATAGAAAAACATTGTGGACCCAATTACTGGATCCCCTGTACAGAGAATTACTGGTATAAATGTACTTAGTCAATTTTCATCATATATACCTTCACTAGAACAACCTTCATGCAAAATTATCTTCTACAAACATCCTAAAACATGTTAGAGCCAATCAAAATGATTTGCACCATGATCTCTAAAGCAAGATATAATGTTGACATCAATGACAACACTACAAAGTATAACTGTATGTGCCTTGTTGTAATGCCCCGTCATAATAACCTAAGGAATGTTGCAATTGTGTATAAAAGTGTAATAATTTTTATTTTTTTAAAAGTATAATTATTTAGTTAATTAGTTGCATACATTCGTTAAGTTACACGACGTTACACTACTTGAGTTTCCATAGACGACTTTAGTATTTCGCATTGCACATATAAATTAACATTAACATAAAGATAAACATTTCATTTCATTTAATTCTCCATTCATGATAATATAAGGTACAAACATGTTTCCATACATTGCAATTGATAGAATATACAATACTCATCCATCTGATGGGGTAGTTCAATAATAATTACAATTACAATTACAAATGTTCACCTCACAACATTTGAGGGATGTTTTACAATACAAATTTACAATTTACAAAGAAGAAGTACACATGAGTTTCCAAGTGCGAGCTCTCCATCCATGAAGCTCTTGATGCCATGATCAAACTGGGGACCCAACGGAGTAAGGTGCACGTTCCACCCAACCATGTGGTACCCGTAGGTCCACCCCCCATGCTAGGAGATAGTAATATGGTTACCTAGACATAATCTACTAACCCTAGACACTAGTACATAACAAACTATTGGTTACATTGCTTCCAGATTTAGACAATTGAATGAATTACAAACACAAGGTTAACTGTTACTTTAGGTGGAGTGTCATCACAATATTGCAAAGGTTACCCTGGTGTTTCTTCCTAGGTTCCAGCCCCCAACCTTTGGTTACCCCGGTAACCTCTTACGAAACCCGACCCCTATTGCATACTATTGTGGAATTGAATGTCTCTTGAAGAAACAAGACATCGATTTGCCATTCCAGGCCTTCTCATCTTATACTCATAACTGAAGTAGCTCAAGAGTCATAAGTGAGGCATAATCATCTTGTTAAGAGTTTTAAATCTAACTACTATGTTCTTTAGTTTTCACTGACTTACTAACTCTTTGTAAGTTACCCTAACACCACTTTGTGTGGCGGCCCTTACAAAAAGCCACTCCCCTAAACATAACAAAGGAATCTATGTTCTCTGACTAAGGTTTACGAGGTGTACAACATACATCAGACAATTTCAACACCATTCATAATAAACATCAATGCCTACGTTCACAAAAATCAGATATCTAAGTACCAACTAATATCATGTACACAACTTAGCCAACATATGATTTTAGCTTAACAAACAGAATCCCCATGGTAATAAGTTAGTCTGGAAGACTTGATCATTTGAAAACTTTCCCAATTTGCCCAATAAAGAACAAAATTCAAAGCAAATTGAAAGAAGATAACACATCTACTTTAGGATATACTAAATCCTTTCAATCATTATAATTTTGCATGTAATTAAATCAACTTAATTAAAATTCACTTTCAATTTAATCTAGAATTTTACATGCAATAAAATTTAAAGAAATATTATACATATATACAAATAATTATATTTATTTACACCTATTTATACATATATACATATATACATACATACATACACAGATATATATATAAATATATATATATATATAAATATATATATATATATATATAATAAAAATAAAAACCGAATTTATAATTAATATTAAATAAATTCGCATGAAAAGTTTCTTTTGCAAGAATATAAATAAAACTCGGATTTTATAACTATTACATAAAAATCCGTAATAAAAGAAAGATTTTTTTTTAACAGTATTACAAACTGGTAAGGCACGCGGCCCTGCCGCAGCCTTCATGTGGGACGACACAGCCATAGTGGTTGCGCCCAGCAGCCACTGGCTGTTGTACGTAGCCCTGGTGGCTGCGCCCACCACAATAAAATATGGGGAGGGTTTCGGCCCTCCCCAATGTATTTAAATTTTTTTTTTTAAATAAAATTTTTAATTCCGTACAAACGGAAAAATGATACGAATTTAAAACCTATAAATTTTTAAACAGAGATTAACATATTCTCATTTAATATACCAGTAAATATATATATATTTAACAAATAAATATATATATGTATATTTACAAAATTTAAATAAATAACCAACAAGATATAACAAATACAGACAATATGTTTTCTGGTAATTTTTTTTTTACAGAGAATAGAGGAAATAATATTCACATTCTATATAATCCATTCTAAAATAATAGTTCATCAACAGAGATATATTTTTTAAATAACAAAACCCCCATTCTTTACCAGATTTAACAAATGATAAATACAAAATTCCTTCATAGGTCTTTCCTACTATTTAAATAAAATTTTACAAAACTCCCGAGAAGATCACAGGAAATACAAAACAATTCCCTTTTCTAACTTTTAAAGAAAAGAAACAAACCAAACAAGAAAAGCACCTGTAATATGAAAGCTTCCTGTAGGAGGAATCCTCTTGCCTGTAGCGTACAATTCCCAAAAGTTTCTCCAAAGAAAACCTCAAATCCAAGAAAGCTTTAACTAACCACAAGGATCCTCCAAGCAAAGGGATCTTCCACAAATATACAGTATTACCAAATTAACTTAATTCAGAAATTTTTTGCACAAGCTGAGATATTTTTCCCGTGAGGAAATTGAACAACCTCTGTGTTTTTCCCCAGATCCAAATTATCCTCCGTAAACAAATTTCCTCAACAATAATCAATTAATGCACTGGCACACTTGTCGAGAAGTAAAAATATCTTCTTAACAACTTCTCGGCAATTTTGCCTTTAATATTTGCATGCAATTAATTTTATTTAATTTAAATTTACAACCAATATTCAAATCACATGCATTTATTTTCATTTAATTAATTAATTTATTTAATTAAATAAGTTTAATCTTTTAAGATCAAACCATTTAACCAAATAAGCTAATTAATTAATTAAATAATCATGCAATTAATTTCTTCAACATTAAAAATCAATTTAAATACAATAAATAAGACATAATAAACTATTATTAAAATTGACCAAATTTTTCTATCAAAACAATTTATCCAAACAGGAAATTGCAAAACAACCTATGACTCAAACTAAAAACAAACAAAGTATAGTGACCGGGTTATAGACTAGACTAGGGTGAACCAAACTACTATCTCCCAATCAACATATCCGTTGAGTCTTGACACGCTCAGACCTGAGTACCCAGGTGGGGTCAGTGTGATGTACCTGCAATTCCTGCAATCAAGCAATAACATGCATATATATAAAAACTATTGTACAGGCACACCGTGCGGAGAAAATCACGGATATCACAGGGCACTCACAAGCGAGTGATGTGATTCCGTTCTCCACACCAATACACGTCACATTAGACTGACAAAATAAATAACTGTTAGTCCATCAAAACATATACATAGAAATAATCAACTGAAAGTAAACATCTACGCTATCTCAAAGCATGTCTAAAATCAGTAATCACCATACAATGTATCATCATGTCACAAAATAAATCCACTATCGCCCAAAACCAGCGATCAAAATATCCAAACAAGGTATCATAGTCTAACAGTGTGAAAACATAACAGCAGAAAGCATAAGCATAAACGGAAGGGTACTACATCCTCCCCCCTTAGGATCAGGCTTGCTCCTGAAAGCCTGCGAATAGATAGGGATAAAGTTCCCTCATGCGTGTCGCATCCTCCCAAGTAGCAGAAGCCTCATGGCTAGGATCCCATTGGACCCTCACCTGATCAATGTCTCGACCCCTAAGACCGAGCGTCCGGTACTGTAGAATGGCCACGGGCTCCAAAGCCAGCTGCCCATCCTCTACCTATAACGCATTCCAATCAAGTACATGAGAAATGTCGGGATGATATGGTCTAAGAATTGACACATGAAAAACGTCATGAATACGAGACAAACTGGGTGGTAAGGCGAGTCGATATGCCACGGGACCAATTCTCTCTAAGATCTCAAATGGCCCAATGAAACGAGATGCAAGCTTAGAGCCTTTTCCATAATGGATTGGACTCTTTCGCGATCGCACTCGAAGAAACACTTTATCACCAATAGTAAACTGTCGGTCTATCCTATGCGCATTGGCATATTTCTTTTGCCTATCCTGTGCTGCTATCAAATGTTCTCTAATACGGTCAACCTGTTACTCCATGTCTCGAAGCATCTCAGGTCCAAGTAATACTCTATCCTCAAGTCAATCCCAACTCAGAGGAGTTCGACAAGGACGACCGTATAATGCCTGAAATGGTGGCATACCTATGGAACTCTGATATCCGTTATTGTAAGCGAATTCTACTAAATACAGATAATCCTCCCAACGTGACTGTTGGTCCATTACATACATCCTAAGCATATCCTCTAATATTTGGTTAACTCTTTCCGTTTGTCCATCAGTTTGAGGATGATACGCTAAACTAAAGTTCAACTGTGTACCTAGAGCATGTTGTAACGAAGTCCATAGGGCTGAAGTAAATACAGGATCTCTATCCGATATAATTCTACGAGGAATCCCATGCAATCTAACGATGTCCTCCATGAATATCCTAGCTACGGATGAAGCATTGTATGATGATCGTACTGGTGAAAAGTGAGCTACTTTAGTCAATCGGTCAACAGTTACCATAATGGCATCATGTCGACGTGATGACGTTGGCAACCCTACAATAAAATCAATGGATATAATATCCCATTTCCATTCAGGAATGAGATGTGGCTGCAATAAACCAGTGGGATGTTGATGCTCAGCTTTAACTCGCTGGCATTCAAGACACCTCGACACATAATCAGCAATATCACGTTTCATACCAGGCCAAAAATACAATTGCCGAAGATCGGCATGCATTTTCTTGACTCCTGGATGAGCTGAATACAGAGCTCAATGAACTTTTGTCATAATTAATGTACGAAGACCCTCAAAATGAGGTACATAAATATGACCTAAATGTCGTAATATACCATCCAATTCTAGGACATACCCTGCAAATCGACCTTCTAAAGGTCTACCAGATTCAATCTCTGACCTCACTTCCTGATATAATCTATCAGTAGGAAGTGTGGCTAATATTTGACCTCTCAAATCTACTTCAAGAGTAGTAGCAGAGATCTCATGTTGACGACGACTAAGAGCATCAGCCACTACGTTCTCTTTTCCTTGAACATATTTCACTTCAAAATCGTACTCACACAAGAACTCCATCCACCGTCTCTGCCTAGCATTCAAATTAGGTTGCATAAAGATGTATTGCAAACTACGGTGATCAGTATGAAGTTCGAAATGATGACCTAATAAGAAATGCCTCCATTTAACTAATGCATGCACTACTGCAACTAGTTCTAGATCATGAGTAGGATAGTTTAATTCATGATCCTTGAGTTTGCGAGACTCATAAGCAACCACACGCCCATCTTGCATCAAAACTGCTCCTAAACCCTCTAAGGATGCATCTGCACACACTACGAAATCCTTCGTAGGATCAGGAACAATCAGTATAGGTGCATTCGTCAACTTTTCTTTAAGAGTCTGAAAAGCCAACTGACACTGCTCTGTCCAAACAAACTTCTTTCCTTTCTTTTGAAGAGAAGTAATAGGATGACCGATTCTAGAAAATCCCTCTACAAATTGCCTATAGTAACCAGCTAGACCCATAAAACTACGAACTTCACCTACATTAGTAGGTGCGGGCCAATCTACAATAGCTTGAATCTTTGAAGGATCCACAACAATAACTTTTCCAGATATCACATGTCCAAGGTATTTTATTTCAGTTTGAAAGAAGTCACACTTCTTCAGGTTTGCATACAATTGATTTTCCCTTAAACATTGCAATACCTATCTCAAGTGTTCTTCATGTTCCTTCATGTTTCTCGAATAAACTAAAATATCATCGAGAAATACTAGGACAAAGCGATCAAGGTATGTACAAAAACACCATTCATTAGAATCATGAATACTGATGGTGCATTCGTTAACCCAAATGGTACTACTGTGAATTCATAGTGCCCATAGCGAGTTCGAAATGCAGTTTTGTGAATGTCCGCTTCAGCTATACGCAATTGATGATAACCAGATTTCAAATAAATTTTAGAGAACACATTAGCTCCCTTAATTTGATCGAAAAGATCATCGATTCTAGGCAAAGGTTAACGATTCTTAATCGTAACCTTGTTCAATTGACGATAGTCGATACACAATTTAAGAGATCGGTCCTTCTTCTTTACGAAGATGACTGGTGCTCCCCAAGGGGAAACACCAGGATGAATGAAACCCTTTTCTAATAATTCCTCTAACTGGATACGAAGTTCCTCTAACTCCCGAGTCGTCATTCTATATGGAGCCCTAGATATAGGTTCAGCTCCAGGAACTAGGTCAACTCTAAAGTCAATATCCCTCTTCGGTGGCATTCTAGGAATGTCATCGGGAAACACATCTGCAAATTCCCTAAGAATAGGATGATCATCAAGAGATACCTCTCGACTCTCACCCTCTTCCAAATCGGTAACTGTTGTTGCAAACAGTTGACATCCCTGACGAACACATCTCTTTAATTGCATAGCAGATATCATCCGCAAAGAGATAGGTCTTTGAATACCTACGATTCCACTTTCGCACCTAATTCATTAATGCAACTAACTGTCTTAAGTCGACAGTCAATTACAGCATGATAAGATGCTAACCAATCCATACCTAGTACTATGTCATACAATCCTAAAGGTGTAACATATAAATCTACTAAGGTAGTTAAAGTACCAATTTTAAGTTCACAATTATGTACTAAGTTTTCTACTGCTACTTTCACCCCTGAGGCAAATTCAACTTGCCACTTACCACCTTGCTTTACCGCCACAAGACCACAACGGTCTACGATGGTCAGTGAAATAAAGGAGTCAGTGGCTTCGGAATCAAAAAGAATAGAAACACTAACACCATGTAACTTACCTGAAGTCTCGACCACTGTGTTCTGGTGATCGGCTTGGCGGTCATTAACCACAACATATATTGTATGTGCTCGTCCTACATCACCCACTGTAGGCTCTGAAACTGTAGGTTGAGGCCCAAACCAGTAGAACCTCTCATCGGACACTGCCTAGCTATGTGTCCCTGCTGCCAACATGAGTAACAACCTGTACCTGTGCCTCTACCAAATCCTCTGCCACCCTAAGGTGCATTGGATTGCTGGAAACTACCCCTACTAACAGTAAACTGAGCACTCTGCGCAGGCTGTTCCTGCCTATTGCGCTTGTTGCGCCACCAGTTGCGACCCTTTCTTGTTTGAGGACTATTACCCTATTGTGGTTGTGGGTTATTATTCTTTTGAGGTGTTCGTTGTTGTTGTTGCTCCCACCCTTTGTGGGTGTCTGTTGGTTCCTGGAGGAACCACCTGTCTGTGCCTGTCCACCCTGTGGACTAAAACCTACTGCAGGAGCACTCCCAATCTGCACTCCTGTGTGCCCACCTAAAGCCATAACAAGGTTCTCCTCTACTATGCGAGCCTTCTCCACCACAACTTCCATAGTCTTTGGCTCAAAGACTTGGACACCACCACTGATGCGGGCATTTAAACCCCTAATGAAGTGTTGTACTAGCATAGGCTCATCATTGCCAATACCAACATACTACTTGAGTTCATAGAACCTATGTTCATATTGCTCAATAGAAAGAGCTAACCGACGTAGATCATGAAACTCGTCAGCCCTACACTGCCTCCAGTGTTCCGACAGGAACCGCACTCTAAACCTCTCGAGAAACATCTCCCAAGACACAGAACCAATATCTAAGTGGAGCTTCTGCTCCTCCAGGCGCCACCAAGTAGAGGTGAATCCATTCAAATGCATAATAGTGCATCGTGCATGGGTATTACTACCATATGGGTGCATGGCAAAGCATCTACCCAAATCCAGTAGCCAGGTCTCTACCTCTAAGCCACCTCCTGAACCATCAAAGGTAGGAGGACGTGCCCTCAGTAAATCCCTCATGTGTCCTGCAATATTAGAATCCTGATGCACTGAGTCATCTACTCTCCTAGGAGATCTATCTCTCTCTCTGACAACCTCCTGCTCAACTTCCTGTCTAGGTCCAAGATGAGCTAGGACCTCCTCTAATAAAGGACGTATCTGAGAACCCTCTACTGCTGACTGTTCGGGATTCTGTCCCTCATTTCTCTGACCCAACTATTCTGCCTGATCAATGTGATGAGGACTCAAAGGGGGAGTAACCTGAGGGATTGGCCCTCGGCCTCCACCTCGACCTCTACCATGACCTCTTCCTCCTCGCCTAGGCATGTTCCTACACATAACAATAACAAGTCTTAGATACTATTCAACCAAGGCTAACAATTGTGACACTACGTACTAGGTCAACCTAATGGGCTCACGATTACCCAGAGCGTCCAGTGTTTGTAACCTGGCTCTGATACTTGTGCTTATTCCACATGCACATGTTGTTAACCACATCATCAATGACATCTCATTCTTCCAACAATCTCCCCTTTTATTATTGATGGCAACATGTCAAAAAATCTCCAAAATATTCTCCCCCTTTGACATCAAGGGCAAAGGGCTTATACAACAACTTTTCTAACACAAAAAATCTCCCCCTAAGAAATATATGTATATGTACAAACTAAAAGATTGGATTGAATCCCCCTAAGTCATGTACCAGAGTAGAACCAAAAAATTGTATTGGAAACCACTCTATACACAATCTACATATGTACAAAGAATTTGAAACTGAAAAGTGCATAAGAAATTAGAAATACTATTAATCATAGGAGGTTAACTCTTGAATCTTTGCAATATGAAGTTATCATTCTTGCTTTCCTTCTTCCTAGATCTTGGTTATGCAAAGAATCCTACATTGAGTCTCTAGCTCCATCAATGTGTCTTCTCCTTCTTCTGGTGTAATGGGTACCAGATTGATCTTGATAGCCTTCTCAACACACATTAGAGCACTAAGAACTGATGTGAACTTTGAGTTCACCAAGTCTCTGATGTTCCCAAACTACATGATAATATTTTCTCTCTTTCCTTGTAGTTGAAATATTTTTCATGCAAGTCCTCAATCACTAACCTTTGCTTCCATCTAAGTCTTGCAAAGGATTATATGCATTGGAAGCTCTTTGTCCCTAGGACTCAATTGAGTCCATTTCATCTTTAATGCTTTTTGTAGCTCTAGGTCACTTCATACAAATTTGGAACAAGGTCCTCACTTCATTCACATAATCTTGTGCACCCTTGAGGTTTTCTTGAAAATTATTGTGTGCAAGTGCATAGTTCTTAGAAATATCCAACATCTTCTTGTCATTTATCTTCTTCTCAACCTCATTTTCAACATGTCCCTTAAGTCCAACAACATATTCTTTAAAAGAATCAATTAAAAAATTTAAATTCTCCATACCAGAAAGTGAAGTGTCAATGTTTCCACCAAGTATGGCCTCTTGAAGAGACTTTACCACTTCATCCATTAGCTCTCCACTCTTTTGATGGGTCTCTATGATCTCTTTTCTAATAGATGCATGAAATACAACTCCCAATTGAATCTTGTGGAGGGGGAAACTTGGTCAAGGTCCACATTCCCTTATTCCATACGTAATTTTAACAGTTGTGTTGATAAAATAGGCTAGAAATTAAGTTGCATGCCTAGTAATTTTTTCAATGAATCTCCAAAGGAGCTAGAGGATTCACCAGTAGTCTTCATACTCTTTGCAGTCTTTTCTTTCAACTCCTTTTCCATCTTACTAGAGCTCACTTATGTCTCTACTTTAGTTTTAGAATCTCTGGATGCATCTTCATTCTTTTCCTCATCTTTCTTCTCATTTTCTTGGTTATCCCTTTTCTTTGTATCACCATTTCCCTTTTCACTATCCTCATTCATATTTTCTTCACCAACAAACCGGTTTATGGTATTTGGAGGAGTTGTATCATAAAAATTTTCTTCAAGTACCAAAGGAGGATTATCCTCCTTTGTAATGTCTTCTCCAATCACTGTTTCCTCAACATTCTTCTTTGTCATTTCTTCCACTTCCAGAGGTGTATTATCCTATGCAACTTCTTCATTTTCCTCATGTGCATGTTGAGCATCATCTATTTGTACATCACCTTCAATATTTTGTTTCAGAGTATGGGTCTCCACATTCACTTCATCTTTTCTCTCCTGTGTCATTCCCAACTTTTATGCTATCTCTTCTTCTTTTTCAACACTTTCCTTTTTGAGTCTGTCAAGATCATTTTAATCTCTACCCATAAGGGTTGTCACCCTTTTCTTAGTTTTGAGTTCCTTACTGAATAATGTAGCCAAAATTGCTTTGTTTTCCTTAGATATAGGATCACTTATCCTTTCCAATCCATATTCTCTTAACCTTGCTTCTTCATCTATAGCTTCATTCCTTCTTTCTATAAAAAAATTCCATAAATCTGTAGGTATTTGTTTCTTTATGTTTCTCATGTCAACCTTAAGAAAAATAATATACTTAATGATATCTTCAACAATGGTGGAATTATTCACCTCATATGGTTTGTCATATAGGGCTACAATTGCTGCTAACATCTCATTTTGTACTATACCATTGAAAAGTGCTTCTAGCTTCATGGGAGTGTGAGTTATTACTAAATTTGTTTTCTTTTGATTTTTCCTTTCATCTAGATTCTTCTTCTTCCTTGTTTCTACTTTCTTCTTCTTCGATGACACCTTCTTGGTGGCTTCTTTCTTCTGCTCTTGCATGTGAACTACAAAAGATTCCTTTTCCTTTTCCTTTTCTATTTCTTCTTCACTGTCAGTATCAATGATATCAAATCTTTCTTTTAACACTTGCTTCACCTTGTGAAGTTTTACTTTTCTTTTTACAGACCAACTATGGCCTTTCTTCCTCTTCTTTTTCATCCTCTTCAACATTTACACTTGTGAAATTTTCTCTTACAACCTTTTTTTTATTTTCTTCTTGGCAAGGGTTGTAGGTGGTGTCACTGTAGTAGATTTCTCCTTCACCAAAGGACTATCAGTTTCTTTCTCTTCTCACTAGCAGAGGGATTAGTCTCAAAGGACTTTTGGATAGTATGAGGAGTGGTAGCTATTCTACCAGATATTCTAGTGCCTAATGAGCTTCTTGGAGCTCCATCCCTTGCTCTTTCTTGCTCTACTTTCTCCTTTGTGAAGCCCATGCCCTCTACAAAATTTTCAACCATCTTTTCGACCTTATTCTTTATCTATGGATTTCTTTGTTCCATGTGCACCTCAATTGAGTTTTCTTCATAGGTGTCATACCTTCCTTCTATGGTATCCTTAGGCTTTCTAAGCATGAAATCAACTAAGGCAATAATTTCTTGTTCAGTAATCTCATATCCCATTGATGGGATCCACACTGTCCTTGGTTCAACTGCTTCAATGATGCATTCATCTTTTGACACCATGAATATGATTTCATCCTTCTATTTTTCAGCCATTTTCTTAGGAATTCTTTCTCTCTCATCCATCCTCTTCTAAAACACAACAAAGAAGGCTTCAAGAGCTTCATCTTATGTCTTTGCATGACCAAGACCATGTACATGAAGTCTCTAATCTGATGTGCAATGGGTCTTCCTTTCAACCATATCACACTTTTAGTACCAATAAGTTCTCTCAATAAGTAGAAGAGTAGACAAAGGATCAGACTACTATGCTTAAATGCATGTTTCTTTTCCTTGGTCTTCTCCAAATTATCCATTAGTTATTGTCTCAA
Organism: Sequoia sempervirens; assembly: GCA_007258455.2. NCBI lineage: Eukaryota > Viridiplantae > Streptophyta > Pinopsida > Cupressales > Cupressaceae > Sequoia > Sequoia sempervirens. The sequence goes on from VDFB02348783.1 coordinate 68,341, forward strand.
CAACTCACAAAGATCATAGTCATTTCCTTTTTCTACCATTTCATAGGTAGTGTTTATTACGGTGATAGATACTTAATTATCTCTATTTGTGATGCAAATCTTGTATTCTATCATCATAGCTACATACTTCACAACTAGATTTCTAATGTTATTTACTTTCAAAGCCATTTTATCATATGTAGTACTAGTTAACCCTATGACCACTTCATTTTCACTGATTTGAGTACTAGAACGTGTCTACTAGAGCATAAACCTGTAACTTCTTTAATCACATCCCTTGTGATTAACCCAGGCATGTTAGTCTAGACAAATATATCATGAATTATGCTCAATGCAAATGTAACCCATTTATCATCAAAACAAAAATTTGGAAATACATTCCACACATCTAGTTTCTTCACGGTTAGGTTTTTATTTTCTCACTTTAGAGAAAAAATATCTCTAGTAATTTCTTTATCCAATACATCTCCTAGCTTAGTATGATTATGTTCTTCCATTTTGCAATGAATGTAAACCCTTATATATTTTGTATGCAACACACTATATGGAACCTTAGAAAATGCGCCTAAGGGGTCAACCTCCATGGATTTAACAAGATGTTTCTTAAACTTGGGTCGTGCCTTTTAGTAACCTCAATAACCCTCAGTGTAGCCATTTCTAAATGAATTCACATTTATTTGAACAGAGTTCTCTATGAAACTAGGGGAAACAAAAATTTGTAAATACCTTTTCCTTCGCTTTTCTGAACTAGGGTTTGAATGTACCAAATCACAAATCACCTTGATCACTCTAAATATTTTCTTCATTTCTTTGATCCTTCTCAATGCTCATTATGAATGAATTTGGCTAAGTAAAATCACTTTATAATCCTTGAAACTTACCTAATTTTACATTGAATGCTTCAAAAAATAAAGCTGGAAAACACTTTGCTGTATGCACAATCACCTTCAATTGCTCTGCAATCTTTTGCATTTCAATATTTTCTACGAGAATTTTCTCCAAAAGATCAAGCATGTCTATCTACACCATTTTCTTTAGCAGGGGAAAAAATATTTCCATTAAAGCTCCCCCTGAGCCAAAGCTCTCAACTTAGTTTCCAGAGGAGACATCTACACCAGACGTTGGTACAAATTCATCATTAATATCAATCTCTTCTTTCTCCAAATCTTATTCATCTCCTTCTTTTTCTATTCTAGATCAATCCTTTGCACTAGTTCAATCTTGTTTACCAAATTATCTTTCTTCATATTTCTGCTTCTGCAAAACTTGGAAATGTGTCCAAGCCTATTGCAATTGTAACATATGACATTCTTCTGACTAGTATTCTTTCCATTCATTCTAGATTTGCATTGATTAGCTTTATGCCCAAATCCATAGCATGTATAACAGTAGTGTTGTGCCTATAGCACACACACCCCGTTCAGAACGCGGACCCTCTCTCTTTTTGCTTTGTCAGGTCACTTTTTTCGTTGCCTCATTTTGTGTGCCCCCTATTTTTGAGTCATAAGTGGCTAGGGAGTCTTAGAAGAATCATCTTGAATTGACCAAATTTTGCTACCCTCAATTTTTCAAGGCCTTAAGCCTTTGCGGGATTTCCCTGGCTATTTTCCTTAATGCTTTGAAACTACCATCCTTGGGAAAATGTGGGTCCACCCTTGTGGGTCACCTAATTTTGAATTATGCCAAGGTTTCAACATCCTTACGGTGGTTGGGCCAGTCCATCTGCCCACCTCGCAGAACCTGTAACCTTCATTGTCAATCTTATGTCGGATGTTTGAAACGGCCAAATCCAAGGAGTCAACCGCTC
>VDFB02348784.1:0-16025 GCA_007258455.2 Sequoia sempervirens
CAAAGGGTGCATTGGGGGATTAAATGTGAATTAAAAATTCACATAGGGAAGGGAGATGCCTTGTCAAAAAATAAAAGAATTTAATAAGGTTGACTCAATTAAATGATTAGGATTGTGCAAGTACTTGATTGGGCTGATTAATGAAGATTAGAAGAGAGTTAGATTTCACATGTGACCTGATGTGACAACTCAAAGATTATATGGGGAAGAGTAATGAAGGATTAGAGGAGGGTTAGGTGGCTAAGAGAGATTAGAGGCCAACTTGCAAAAGTTGGAGGATGTGACACATCCTAATCAAGGATTAGGCATGTGCACATCCTAATAATAGGATTAGAAGAAGGATTAGGATATGATAAAAATGATGGAGGATGTGACATGAGGGGAATTAAATAAATGAAATATTTATTTAATTCAATTGATAGAAGGAGGATTAAAGAGATAAGGTATTATTGATTAAATACCTTAGGGATTTGGCATAATTAAAGATATTAATTAAATAATAGCAATATTACTTAATTAACAAAAATAAGACGAAAGGGGATGAATTTGGATAAATTAAATGTCCAAATTTAGACGTCTACATAATTAATCAAATTTCTTATATTTTTAAGAAAAACAAGAAAAAATATCATTTATTAAAAATCATTAATTAAAAAATTATTTTATTCAATAGGACAAAAAATTTCAATTAAATTGCATCTAATTTCTTATCAACAAGTTCACTTAACATTAAATACATTAATATCTAAATTGACTCACACTTTTAAAATGTAATAATATCTTGAATAGTAATGAAAAACTCAAAACAAGAATTAATATTTCTAAGAGTTTCATCATTGCTTGTGAAAAATGACTATTCTTAAATAATGTTAGTTCAATAGTCAAAGATAAATCTGGACTAATAAAAGTAGAATAACTTTTAAAATGAATAAAATATATAATTCATATTGATTACTTGAGCACTAAATCATATGACATTGAAATATAATAATAGAAAACTCCTTTTATCATTTGTTTAAAAGTAAACTCTTTTTCGAAAGGAGAGTCTTTAAATTTTAACTAATTCATAATCATTAATTTGTTGAGTCACTTATATATGAGGAAGTGGATTTGCTTACTATTCACTTATAATTGTATTTTAAGTGGATTTGTTTTTTATTGTATTAACGTTTTTTAACTGGAACTATGAATTGGAAAAGGGTTTTGAAAGGTTCTCAAAAGCTTGTACAATAATAAGAGACAACTACCTTGTGAAACTAAAACATAGAAATGAGAACAAACGTACAATAATAAGAGACAACAACTTCATGAAACTAAAACATAGAAATGAGAACACAAGTACAATAATAAGAAAAAACAACTTCATGAAATTACAACATAATACGAGAACAAACAACAACATAAGACAAGGAACAACAAAAAACAAGCCTCAAAACTAGAAAGACCCCTGAGAAACAGACAGCAATACCACAGATTTTGAAAGACCTCTGAAATAATAAGAGTCATGCCTATTAGTTGTTATTACTTAAAGGTAAATCATTTTGAATCCATGAGCTATGCAGTTGAAATAATTTTTCAGCTAACAATCTACCTTTCTCCACATATGTTTTTAAACCTGTATTACAGGCAAACAATGTTAACAATTGGGTAGATAAAATGAACTTATATTATGATATCATAGGGATACTTAATATAGCATAAGCATTCATAGTATATTTATTATGACATTAGAAAATAGGCTGCGTTGTAGGTTTATTAGTTTCCAGTTGGTTTTTGCAATCTGTCCATGATCTGACGTATCAACAGTCAGCAAAACATTGAATGACATTAGAAAATCAGCGGCGGGCTTAACCGGCACACTCTAAGGGTACACTTAGGTGGTCGGGCCCACAGTCTCTTTAAACCCGTGATTTTTCCGTTTACGTTTCACTTTTACCGAAACCATTTCTGTTATGTTTAAAATAGACTCCACCGTTTTTATCCCGCGTGACCATATCTATAAGAGTATTATTTTTAGTTTTTGACATTTTAGATTTTTAATAATTATTAATAATTAATATTATTAAAAATAATTATATATTGTTAATTTTAATTTTTAAATAAATTTATTAATAATTAATATTTTTAAAAATAATTAAATATTTTTTAATTTTAATTTTTAAAATAAATTTATTAATAATTAATATTTTAAAAATAATTAAATATTTTTAATTTTAATTTTCACCAAATAAATTTATTAATAATTAATATTGTTAAAAATAATTAAATATTTTTTAATTTTAATTTTTAAATAAATTTATTAATTATAAATTACTCATAATTGATATTTAATAAGATTTTAATTTTTGAAATAAATCCATTAATAATAAATTATTTATAATTAATGTTTAATAAGACTTATTTTAAAGATTTTTAGATGATAATAATAATAGATAATCAACAATCAATAATAATTAAAAATAAAAAAATAATTATTATTAATAATAAAATTAATTAGGTCAAGAGGCGTATTACAATGGCATCCATCAAAAAGCAAAATTCAATGTAAGAAAAAACTTTTAGTTTGAATTTGACATTCAAATGACATGCATATGACATAACTATGTATGTAGACGTCTTTTCAAGCAGATTTAAAAAACAGTTTTAAATGGATTTGCTATCTTTGTTTTATTTATACAATGTGAAAACCCCTTCACCCAAAAAATCTGAATACAAATTTAAAGAAAAAATAAAATATTAATAATTATAATTAATTTAATTATAGTAATTGAATATTTATAATTGCAATAGAGCCTCCATAATGATAATTCTCGGTGTATTTTATATATATTAATATTTAATATATGTATGCTAGTAATAAATTATTAATTAAAAATCAATTATAAATAATAATTCTAATTAAAATGATCAAAATATTCAAAATAATTAGACAAAAGCAATATCAATAATAAAATCAACTCCATATTAATTATAATCAATAAACACAACTCTCTTGATGGAACATTTGAGCAGTTCACCAAAATGATAGAAAATACACCAAATTCAATACATCAAACATCCAATATGTGAGTTTCATGCACATGCAATCCTTACAAAAAGATGGCATACAACATGACACATAGGTAGGACAACATTTCATGTGGAATGTATATTAACAAATGCAAAACTTTATCAATTTATAAACTATAGTTCATTCTATGTAACTAAACTATAATTCATTCTATGTGCATGTAATTCCAAGTTTGATAAGAAAACTAATAAAATATTAATCTACTCTTGTCAAAACACAATTGCATCACTACCCTCATGACAATCTCTCAATTTGTTTGTGTTTGTTATGCTACTCAATTTGAAACTTAATTCTCATACTACAATTTGTTATTATTATTATATGTAATTTTTTTTTAAAAAATTATATAATTAATAATCAATAATTTACTATTGATTTTTAACTATAATTTATTGTTAGTGTTATTATTATTATGTGAAGTACATTAGAAAAGTTGCATCACTACCTTCAAGACAATCTTTCAATTTGTTTGTGTCTGTTATGCTACTCAATTTGAAACTTAATTCTAATACTACAATTTTTTATTATTATTATATGTAATTTTTTTTTTAATTTTAAATAATTAATAATCAATAATTTACTATTGATTTTTAACTATAATTTATTGTTAGTGTTATTATTATTATGTGAAATTATTTTTAAATTTTTTTAAATAATTAATAATCAATAATTTACTATTGATTTTTAACTATAATTTATTGTTAGTGTTATTATTATTATGTGTAATTATTTTTCTAATTTTAAATAATTAATAATCAATAATTTACTATTGATTTTTAAATATAATTTATTATTAATGTTATTATTTTTATGTGTAATTAGTTTTTGTAATTTAAAATAATTAATAATTAATAATTTACTACTGATTATTTTAATAATTTTAATTAGAATTGTTATCTATAATTAATTTTTAATTAACAATTTATTATTAATTTTATTATTAGTAGTAATTAATTTGATAAGTAGGAGGTATTTAATTTTTTATTTTTAATTATTATTGATTGTTGATTATCTATTATTATTACCATCTAAAAATCTTTAAAATAAATCTTATTGAACATCAATTATGAATAATTTATTATTAATAGATTTATTTCAAAAATTAAAATTGAAAAAATATTTAATATTAAAATCTTATTAAATGTCAATTATGAATAATTTATAATTAATAAATTTATTTAAAAATTAAAATTAAAAATATTTAATTATTTTTAACAGTATTAATTATTAATAAATTTATTTAAAAATTAAAATTAACAATGTATAATTATTTTTAATAATATTAATTATTAATAATTTATTATTATTATTATTATTATTTTTAAAATCAAGGGGTAAAACTTTGTTAGAAATCGAGGAAAAGAGCATTGCAATAACCAACCCACTTCGGGACCCAGTCCCAGAAAATAAGGCGAAAACCCCACAACATAAAACAAAATCAGCTATCCCCATGTATCCTCCTATCCTCTTCCAAGAACCGGTCTAAATCCAGATGCAGCTCAGGGTTAACTTGATCCCAATCCTCAACCTTCCACCCACTATCTTGCTCAGAGGCCCATTTGGCCAAGCAGTCAGCAGCACGATTCCACTCCCTTGGGATGTGAACAAAGGAAGCCTCCTCCATCCGAGAACTAACTTGAAGTATCCGTTGAACCACCGAAGCCAACTGCCAATTTATATCAGATATCTTTCGCTCATTCAAGAGATTAATCAAAATCTGTGAATCAGCTTCACATATAACCTTTCTCCATCCCAAAGCAAGGGCCCTCTCAATAGCATGAAGAATTGCTAGACCCTCCATGAAGTTAACAGTCTTCACCCCCTCATGTATAGAGAATAGAAAAATCACCGAACCAGCTGAGTCCCTGCCAACCCCACCAATTCCAGCAGGCCCAGGATTTCCCCTAGAAGAACCATCGGTATTGATCTTTAAAAATCCATTGGGAGGAGGTAACCACCTTCCAACCCGTTGGACCCTCTTTTTCCCATGCCTACAGTTCCTAGAACTAACAAAAGATGAATGAATTTCTTGAAGACCTAGTCTGGCCACCAACTCAGCATCACCTCTCTCCAAGGGGAAAACCACATCACATTTAGCTAAAACAGACTCCTACACCATTCCAAGCATACGCATCCAAACTTGCCGACCCACCAACTTCTGATCACGAAAAATCCTGCGGTTCCGCTCCAACCAAATCTGCCAAAGCAGAAAGGTAGGGCCCATGAACCAAACTTCCTGCAAAAAGGAAGCCATAGAAGGAGGTCTTCCCATACTATCCCAGAATTCAACCAAAGAGCACGCATGAATACAGGGAAGCTTCCACACCTCCCACCACCAATGCCAAAGCTGCACAACAAAGGGGAACCGAAAGAACAAATGTGAAGAATCCTCTTCCGCTCCCCCACACAAAACACAAATTGAAGGTCCTTGAAATCCCCGTTTACGAATGTTATCCCAGGTCAAGCACCTATTCCAAGCCAAAGTCCAAACAAAGCAGTTGCATTTAGGCCACAAGAGTTTATTCCACACCCTTTTCCACCAATGAACCTCTGCCCCAGTTAGCTTCTAAGCCAATAACACCTGATAACCAGAAGCAACAGAGTAAACCCCCTTAGGATTATGGGTCCAAGCAAGAATATCTTCTTCCAGAAGAGAACTACAACTCCTACTATGAAGAATCTTGTGAAGCTCAGCACTTTCTTCCGCAAGTCCCAAATCTGGCCACTCTGCGGGATCCTTCCAATGAGCTACCTCCAACTGACCAAAAGAAGCAACAGACTTGAAGTCACTCACCCTAGCCCAGCCAGCCTCGAGAAATCTTTGGCACAAAGGAAGTAGATTGGGGAACTGAGAAGTAAGTGGAGGGAATCCATCCCAAGAATCCGACCAGAAGAGAGCCTCAGTTCCTCGTCTACAGATCCAAAATAAACCTTCCTTAATAAGCTTTGCACCCTTCTGAAGAGTATTCCAAATCACTGAACCTTTCCCCTCAAGAGGGTAACGAGGAAGATCCTGCCGTGGAATCCCCGGGAAATACTTATGAGATAATATCCTGGCCCACGGCTGATCCTGTTCCACACACCATCTCCAAAATAGCTTAGCAGCCACAGCCACTCCAGATAACGCAGACTGTCGAAGACCAAGACCACCAAATTGCTTTGGGCTACACACAACATCCCACCTAACCAGGCTCCACTTGGAAGAAGCCAAACTTCCCGCCCATAAGAACTGCCTTTCAAGAGAATCCAACTCCCTCAGAAAACCCATCGGAGCCACCTGAAGCATACATCTGTAGGTAGGGAGAGCCTGCACCACCGACTTGAGAAGCTGAACCCGCCCCGCAAAAGACAACCATCTGTGGGTCCAATGATTAACTTTTGCACGGAGCTTATCAATAATATTCTGCCAAGAACCCTTGGGAAGATGGCGAACAGAAATTGGGAAACCCAGATAAGTCAAAGGGAGAACCCCTATCTGAAACCTTAAGATATTAGCAATTCTTCTCTGTATGGGGCTCGGCGTGTTGAAGAAGAATATGGAAGACTTCTCCTCATTAATCAATTGTCCTGAAGCAACAAGATATATGTCCAACACCTGCCTCAAGTTAGTAGCTTCCCTAACAGTAGCCATCCCCATCAGGGCAGTATCATCAACAAACTGCAAATGAGATTGCGGAGGCAAGTCTCCACCCCATCGCCAACCTTGAATGATGCCAAGCTCCACCCTTCTTTTCAACAAACGACCAAGGCCTTCCACAAGAAGCAGAAAAAGATACGGAGAAAGAGGATCCCCTTGGCGCAAACCCCTAGAGGCACCAAAAAGTTCAGAATGATCTCCATTTATCAAAACTGAGAAGGAAACAGACGTGACACAGCTCATGACCCATTGGATCCACTCCTCACCAAAACCAAAAGCAACAAGGATCTTCTGCAAAAAAGACCATCTAACCCTGTCATAAGCCTTAGCCATATCCAGCTTAATGAACATATCCTTCTCATGGGAGTTGTCCATGGAGTGCATGGTCTCCGTAGCAATGACAACCCCATCAAGAATCTGCCGACCTGCCACAAATCCACTCTGTTCCTCCGAAATCAACACTTTAAGCCACTTCTTCAGTCTCTCAGCCAATAACTTGGAGATGATTTTATAAGCCACATTGCAAAGAGAGATAGGCCGGAACTGAGATAACCTATCAGCCCCTTCACACTTGGGTATGAGAGCAAGGAAGGTGGAGTTCAGAGCACGAAGCATCTGTTTATTCCTTTGGGACTCAAGGACAACAGCTAGAAGATCCAACTTTATGATATCCCAGAATTCCTGAAAAAATTCAATTGAGAAACCATCGGGACCAGGAGCTTTACCCTTCTTCATCTGAAACACAATCCCCTCCAGCTCATCAAGAGAGATATCTTTCATCAAATACTCATTCGCCTCCCTGGAGACCAACTGAGGAAAACAAGAAAGAACCTGTGCTTCCTCAACAGAGCCCCCTTGTGAATCCTCCCTAAATAAAGTAGCAAAATACTGAGATGCCTCAGCAGAGATTTCTTGAAACGAGGCAAGACGTTCACCCCTATCATTCACCAGAAAAGGAATGGAATTACCATGCCTCCTATCCTTCACAGAATTGAAGAAGAAGGCGGTGTTTTTATCACCTTCCTGTAACCATTCAACCCGGGCCTTTTGCTTCCAATAGATTTCTTCCCGCAATTCAAATTCCTCAACCACTTTCAAAGTCTTAGCCTCCTCCCTTAGAAGATCCTCAGAGGCCCCATTCTCACGAATCAACCGCGTAATATTATTCAACTCCTCCTGTGCGGCAACCTTAGCATGAAAGATATTACCAAAACATCGCCGATTCCACCTTTTAAGCTGATATTTGACAAACTGAAGAAGCTTGGAGAATGTGTACATTGCCGTACCAAAAGTTGGTCTACCAATCCGCCACCACTCAGCCACATAATCATGAAGAGTGGGATCCCGTAACCACATAAGCTGGAACTTGAATGAGGGAGACCGAGGCCCCCGTGCAGAGATAATACTAAGCTTAATAGGCCAATGATCAGAACCTCTCCAATCAAGAATTTCAGATCGAGTGGACCATAAGTTTCCAACCCAATAACAGGAAACCAAGAAACGATCTAGCCTCTCAGCAACACAACTCTCACCAATTCTCCTATTATTCCAAGTGAAGCGACCATTACTAGGTAGAACATCAATAAGATTTAATTCAGAAATGCTATCTCTGAATAACAGAGCAGAAGGCTCCAACCTAGGAATTCCACCTCTTTTCTCAGACAATTCCACAATAGCATTAAAATCGCCAGCCATAACCCACGGATGGTAAGGAGCTAAGCTACGAACAAAACGAAGATGGGACCATAGAAGTTGTTTACCCAGAAACTCAACAGGAGCATGCACATTAGAGAGGAGAATACACTCACCAGTCTCATACCAAGAGGCAACAAGGGATATAGAGGATCTAGAGGACATCCACCATAGGGGGAAAATCTTCCGAGGGTTCCAAAAGCAAGCCACCCCTCCAGAAGCACCAAGAGCCCCCACACACTGGCATTCACCATATTTCCATAGCTTAGGAGCTATGGCCAACATATTATCTACAGATAATTTAGTCTCCTGAAGAAAAAGAACATCCGGAGAATGATTCCTAACCAAATCACGAACAGCTTTTTGTCGAGGGCCACTGTTCAAGCCCCTTACATTCCATGAGAGAACAATCATTTCTGGGGGCATGAAAAATGTGAATCAAGAGTCTTGACTGACCCTGACTCCACCAAAGTTTCCCCAGTTAATTTAATCTTCTCCATATCCTTTTTCCTTCCTAGCTTGGAAGTCCTGTCACCAACCCCTTTCTTTAGTTCATTTTGCTGAATACCTAAACGAGAGGAGGCCAAAGAGCTCTTCCCCACATCCTTGCCACCTTTCAGGGGCAATGGGGAGCCACCTCCACCACTCTTCGAAGCTCCAATAGAAGATTCTTGTTCAGTCTGGACAATCAATTGTTGATCTGTATCCATCTGCCCAACCCCAATCTCCTGCACATCCTGCATGGCCTCCAATGGTGGCCCATCCTGTCCTGTACCCAAAGTTCCTTGATCCAAGTTCAGCAACCCCAGATTCACTTCCTCCTGGCTGAGATCATCCAGCACCTCAAACCTATTAAAAGTTTCATCATCCTGCCTCTCCCTCAAGGTCCGCTTCTGGCCCCGATTCCTATTGCGAGCCTTAACAGGGACATAACCATCATCTCCATTACCATCACCCGGAATAGGCTCCTTACCATTATCAGTCCTAGGAGGATTACGAGAAGGCTGAGAAGGTTGGGGCACCACAGGCTTAGCCCTAGGGCACCTACGCTGCAAGTGACCATATTCATGACAAAGACGACACCGAAAAGGTAGGGTTTCGTAATCTAGCTGTTGAACCCAAGTATATGATCCAGCACTCACTTCAACAGAATCTGGCAGTGGCTTGCTTAAATCAATTTCTACACAGATACGAGCAAAAGTCATTACCTTTTTATACTGCGTCTGTTGTGAAGACCCAATAGGTTTACGGAGCATTGAAGCCACCAAATGCAACACGTCATCCCGCCAACACTCAACTGGAAACCACGGCAACCGAACCCAAACTGGAATCCGACTAGGTATTGCCTCAGTCGGGTTGAAGCCAGCATGCCATGGCTTGATAAATAAACCCACCTGGTTATAAAAATAGGGGCCACCCTCGAAGACCTTATTCCGATCTGCCATGCAATCAAAAGAGACCATAAAAAAGTTGTTCGCAAGGAGCCTAATCTCCATCTCCCCCTCCGACATCCAAGTCCGTTGAGCCCAGGATTCCAAAAAATGCAGCGAGACTCTCAAACCCATGAACTTGCAATAAAAAGAGTGCCTTGAATAGTATTCAATATCATCTGCAAGCATTTCCATCGGGATAATCAGCTTCGGTCGCTCTTTGCATCTTTCCAAACACCCATTAATCTTCGTAATTCGGGAACCATTAACCGATCCTAGATCATTCATCTCCATCTCTGAAGAAAATAGCGTATTATCAAAAACATTCACTCCATGTGCCGAAGGCTTCGAACCAAATGCTGAACGGAAATCCAATTTGGGGCTAACCCCAGATGTTTCCCCACCCGGCATAGCAAAAAACAAGATCCCCAGCAGGCATGCAAACCCCCAGGACACTTTAGCAAGAAATGGAAAAAAGAAAAGACCCCAAGGGCAGGATCAAAACCCTTCCACCCACAAGCCACCCAAACAGTAGCAAGAAGGCCTCCAGAAAAGAAAAAAACCCCACCACCACAGCCCCGATAGCTTCAAAAAGCCCCCCAACGCAGGCGAGCAACACAGAGAGAGCGAGCTAGGGGGCGGTTGCTAGCTCGGCTGCAGAGCACGCAAATGCCATCCTTCTTTATTAATAATTTATTGTTAATAATTATTAAAATAAATATTTTTTAACAATATTAATTATGAATAAATTTATTTAAAAATTAAAATTAACCATATATAATTATTTTTAATAATATTAATTATTAATAATTTATTGTTAATAATTATTAAAAATCTAAAATATCAAAAACTAAAAATATTACTCTTATAAGATATGGTCACGCGGGTTAAAATCCGTGGAGTCTATTTTAAATATAACAAAATATTAATACTCTTGCGTCGTTTTATAAGTGAAAGGTCTAAGACATTTTGAGCTACCGTTTATACTTTTTATAATATCTCCTCCCTGCGTTGTCTCCCCTAACCAGGGCTTAAATTTGACGGTCGACCTTGCTTGTCAACAATTTTTTTAATGACGGTTATCTATTCAAAGGTGCCCTTAAAATATTATGATATACCTTAGTGTAAGTAAAATTATATATAAATCAAATATATATATCATTATAATTCTATATAAATTTTGACAGTCTATCCAAAATCTCTCCTTTCATCTGATACAATCTTCTAAAAATTTTGATTGTATTTTAGGGCAAAAAATCTCTAAATACGGTCATATGGCCATCAAATTTAAGCCCTGCCCCTAACACGTGGGATTAAAAATGAAATGCATAATTGAGCGGATAGAGTGTATCCCGAACGGAAACGGCTGGGTAAAAGTGAAACGAAAACGGAAAAATCACGGGTTTAAAGAGACTGTGGGACCGGCCACCTAAGTGTACCCTTAGAGTGTGCCGGTTAAGCCCGGCCGAAAATCAGAGGATGTACAGTTAGATGAAGAGTCGTATCAGCACTTGTCAATTTTAGAATCAATGTTAAATTGACTTGAACTAAATTCCTTGCTGCAACTGCGCTTTCATGTAGCAGGAGCAAGCTGGACTCAAACTTTGTGGTGGCATTTATATGAGTTTGACAGTTCACTACGGTTTTTTATTTAAACTCCCTGAATTGCAAGTAACGTCAAATTCTGTGGCGGAATTTAAATGAAATTACCCAATATAAACTCCAAGAACAGTTTTCTAACAAAGTATTTTGACAGTACAGAAATGGCTCTTGGCATAATGATAGAATATTGTTCTGCAAACTTGTGGAAAGGCCATTGGCATAGATAGAGAGTGGTAGTGGTCCACCCATGTGTTAGATTTGATTGATGCTTTTTGCATTTACGGTTTCTTATAGTGAAATATCATTTTCGTTTTGAAAGCCATATGCACTAACAGCTAAATATTCCTTGATACTTCCAAAAATATCAGAACAAATTATCATACTTGATAATGATCTTTTAACATATGTTCTGGTTAACTGGAATAATGAGGGGACTACAAAACTTTGATGCAAGAAACGTGTCGGCAAGCAACTGGTTTCTCGTGCGAACAGCTAGTTTTAAGTTTTTTTTTTTGTTTTTCGTTTTTTTGTTTTTTTTGGATGAAACTACAAATATTTAATCAGAAAAATGCCAGCAGGCCATGATTACCAGAGACGCTGAAGTCTAGAAACAAGAAGCCACATAAATTGGAAGGAAATAAGAGACTAATGCCATGGTTACATGTGTATGTTTATGAAATAAGAGATTAATGCCATGGTTTCATGTCTATTTTTATTTAGATTCATTGTTAAATTTAAGTAGTATAGGTGGTTTTACGTAAGAAGAAAATATAATTTAAAATTTATATTTTTGAGATTAAAATTAGGGGAGAGGGCTCCATGGTGGTGTGGGCTCTATGGTGGTGCTGGTTTCTCTTATGGGGATAGAAGTTGATTGTCTAGGCTCCACCGCATAACAAATTAGTAATTAAAAGTAAACAATGAATTCCCACCTACCCAACTCATCCCTACCCTTTTTTTTAAATATTCTTTATAAGATGAAAATAAAAGTACCTAAGACTTTAATAAAGATTCAATCAATGTTTGAAAAATAAGTACTTTTTTTTTTCCAAATATAGGTGACTATCACTAGATATTTATATTTCAAATATACAAACACTTTTTAAAAAATAGTGATATTACATGAACAACTAGAGAGTTTACATTTTATCTATGTTTGACATGACATTTGTCTAACTTGGAAATACACATGACAAGATTACAAGTATATTTGTTTCACATATCAACCTACTAGAACAAATTCATATCCCACCATGCCCAAGTACTCCATTTACTCCACATAAACTTGATAGTCACTAAAAAATACTTGTTAGACTCACCATTATCAATTAGAAAATTTAATATAATAACCTTAGACAAGTATTAAATGACAGATTTATTTTGTTTAAGCAGGAAGGGGACGAGATTATCTGGAATGGATCAAAATCAGGCTAGTATAATGTGAGGAATGGCTATAAAATAGCATCTGGGCAGCAAGGAAGAACCAAAACCTAGTTACCTATTCAATCATGTTGGAACAAAGCGTGCATGCCAAAGGCTGGTATCTTCACATGGGTGGCTTTGCAAGGTAGAATTTTGACAGCAGATTGGTTTAAAAGAATTTGATATCAGGGCCCTTCAAGATGCTCACTATGTTACAATAGTGAGGAAAATGTCAACCATTTGCTTCTAACATAGCCCTTTTCCCTTGAATGTTGGCAGTGGCTTTGTGCTAAACTTGGTTGGATAACAACATTGCCAAATGATATATTCACACTATTCAAATCTTGGCCAATTCTTTTTAGGGATAGCTTGTGTGGAAATTTTTGGATCATTTCTCCTTCAATTTTGTTATGGGAACAATGGAAGGAGAGAAATAAGAGAGTATTCCAAGGGAAATCCATGAAGATAGAAATGCTTATGATTAAGATTAAAGCTGTCATTGTGGAAACAATGAACTCAAGAATTCATGCCCAAAGCAAAAAAACAAAATCTTATATAGGTTGGGATGGCAGTATGTTCAAGAACTGGTTTGGTTTAAAAAATCCTCAAGTTATTGGGAAAGGGTGTCAAGTCAGCAAACAAAATAGGGCAAATTATAAATGGAGACCTCCAAATATTGGATGGTTCAAACTGAATTTTGATGGAGCGTCTAGAGGGAATCTAGGTCCATCAGGAGCAGGTGGTGTGATTCACTCTTGGCAGGGAAAAACTATTGCAAGATATTCAAAACCATTGGAGATTGATACAAACAACATGGCATAATTTAAAGCTCTAGTATTAGGGCTATCCCTTTGCATAGAATTGAACTTGGCAAAGGTAGAAACTGAAGGGGATTTGACTTTTGTGGTAAATGCGATAAGAACTAAGAAAGTGTTGAGCTAGAAACTACAATCTTTACTAGATTTAGCAATAAACCTACTGGATAAGTTTGAAAATGTAATGATTAACCATATTTATAGAGAAGGCAATACAATGGCAGATGCATTGGAAAATATGGGAGCTGATGGGATGACACTTAAACATATAACTCCATGAGGAGCAAGGCTTTTTGTGGTTAAGGCTTCTAAGATCATCTATGAGGAAGAGGAGTGTGACAGTTATGTTTCTAAGAGTGGAGAGTCAAGTAAGAAGGAAGCAAAGGAAACAATGGCTTCTACAAACACCATTTGCAAAGAGATCCACATTGCAGTATTGGTTTCACTCTTAATCTTCTGTAGAATATTCTACTTATTTTACATGTAGTTTGCAATCAGGGAGTGCTGTGAGGATTCCACGGAAAGACAGTCATAGTGTGCTGGAAGGATGTCACAAAAAGATAGTTAGAGAGTGTTGGAAGGTTACCAGAGAAATAGTCAGCTGGTGCTGGAAGGTTGGTGCAGAAAGTCAGTCAGTTCCATGATCTGCTTGACTCACACTGGCTGCTTTACAAATTCCTTCCCTGATGTCATCTTGCGGTTTCAAATGGTCCATGGTCCTTGTATACAATGTTAGTTGATTATTCCCAGCATCGTGATGCTTTCTCTATTACATGATGGCTTCAATGTTCAATGGCGAGGCAGAGGATGAGGTGATGCACCATCATCACACAAGCAAGTCACCTGTCGTGATCCAACATTAACTATACTTGTGTTGTTCCTCCTCTTCTTCTTTTCAGGATCCATGCTTGCTTAGCTAATTTTGTAGGTTGAAGATAGCTTGGTCACACTTCAAATGAA
This sequence comes from Sequoia sempervirens, assembly GCA_007258455.2. NCBI lineage: Eukaryota > Viridiplantae > Streptophyta > Pinopsida > Cupressales > Cupressaceae > Sequoia > Sequoia sempervirens. Next base: position 14,629 of record VDFB02348784.1, read on the forward strand.
ATTGAGGCTTGAAGAATTCTCATTTGTGGAGTTACTAAGAGCAGGAGAAGTTTAAGTTATGATTCCGTTTGTTTTATCTTCTGTTGAGGCTTCAAGTCTTGTAAACTCTTATACTTTTAATTTTAATACAACCTTCTCAGCTTCGGCCCCTTATTTATCAAAAAATAAAATAAAAAAATTTATAAACAACACCTTTATATTCATAATGATATGTGTTGTTTATTTCATATTTCAAATAACTCATCAGTAAATCCAAATTCAAACTAAATTAAACATTCTTACAACACCTCTCAAATAAGAACTATACATGGTATTAGATTTATATTTCAAATCACTTCTACCATTAATATCAAATCCATTGTACAATTTAAACATTCTTACCCAAATGCCTACTTTGAATTCCCTTCATGAATTCATATTTATGCATTTGCTCTACATATTACCCAATCAAATGCATTTAATTTGAATATCAACCAAATAGATGCAACCACATAGATCAAAACAAAAAAATGTAACCACATAAATCAATTAAAAAAACACTCAAATGACTACCATGCCTATAAATACAAGTTCTCTTCTATACATTGTTTTTCCCACTTCTAGACACTTATTGCAGATTTAAACACTCATGGAGCTATTACATTTTTTAGATTAAAATTAGGGGAGAAGGCTCCATGGTGGTGTGGGCTCCATGGTGGTGTTGGTTTCTATTATGGGGATAGAAGTTGATTGCCTAGGCCCCATTGCATAAATAATTAGTAATTAAAAGTAAACAATGAATTCCTACCTACCCAACTCACCCCAACTCCCTTTTTTAATATTCTTTATAAGATGAAAATAAAAGTACTTAGTACTTTTATAAAGGTTCAATCAATGTTTGGAAAATAACTACTTATTTTTCCAAATATAGGTGACTATCACTAGATATTTATATTTCAAATATACAAACTGTTGCAGGAGCATCTAGTGGTGTGAGGGAAATCTTGCATCACCTAAAAAGATTCTTTCCATTGATGTTTCTGTTGTTTTCTTTTTGTAGATTTTTTTGCATTTCTTGATACCCTTTTCATCGAATAAGAGTTTCCAACTTTTAGAACTGCTTTTCTGCTTTTTCTGCTCAATTGCTATTTTTAGCAGGTGTGAATTTGAAGGCGTAGGAAGACATAAATTTATGGGAAGGTTCAAGATGGAAAAATAATCACTTTGGCGAAAGAATTAGGTCAAGATCATTCATGGTTTGAAAGTTATTCAAGTTCTAGTTTTTGCTTTTTGCCCTAAAAAACCTTCTGAGTCTAGTTTGAGGCACTAAACGGTCCCGTACGGGCCCAAAAATATCAAAATTGGCAGAGTGGGTTTTTAGCACATTTTTCACTCTAAGACCTTTCCAACGGTTCAAA
>VDFB02348785.1:0-46413 GCA_007258455.2 Sequoia sempervirens
AAAGTACTCATCAGACATCCCAACATCCAAAATGTCTCGTTTGTCAGCCCATACCTCAGGTGCTAATGCAATAAACTCTGTATATGTGGCCTGATAAGAAATACATGGTCCCCATCCGACCTCATCTCTGCTCCGGGCGTAATGTGCAACCCCCTGCGTGAATCCGAACTGTCTCTACACCCGCAATGCCAGAAATCTCTCGAGAATAAAGGGAGTCCTCCCTATTAGGAACCGAGGGATGCATACATATGGAATCTCTATGTCATCTATCACCCATGGCTCATAATCCAGATATGGTCGCCATACGACTGTGTCCATGTCATCCAGTAGTCATCTCTAGTAATCCACCTTGCCCAGCTTGGGTTGGGTAAGGAACATCGCATACATATATATATAAGGCCTATCTGGTGGCCTAACTCTGGGGCACGCCGGTCTAGTCACAAAAAAATGCTCCCATGCCCAGATCTACAATAGTGTCACCCCGCAAGACAAACTGGACGAACCTCTGTACACCACCTAGTGCAAATCATGATAAAGATGTGCTAGCATACAACTCTCCCATGCATATCGCCGTGGCTGTAGCAACATCTACTCCAGAATCCTGCCCCAACCCACTGATAATCCCTTTGCTCAGCGATCTGGACAAAGGAGACCTCCAATGAATGCACCCAAAACTACCGGCAAGGCTGGATATCCTCAAAAATTAGCCCATGGTACCCAATACCCTGCAATCTATGTGTCTCCGTACACCCTCCTCAAAGCATCTGTGCCCCCCAACTCTTTGTGATCGTAATACACAAGGGCTCCAACCACGGGGGTACCTAAGATCCTGTACATGTCCGCAGGAGTCACTATCACGTCACCGGTCGGCATGTGAAAGGTGTTGTGCTCTGAGTGCCATCACTCTGCAAGTGCTGTCAACAATCCTCTGTTGACCCTAATCGACAGCATCACCAACAAGGATCTCAAACCACAAGTATCTATCAACGCTATGTCAGCAGGTGTCAACTCGGGAATCCTATCATATCCTGCTGAGTGTCGCTCTCTAATCTGGAGGTTTTTGAAAACCTATTTTCATCACAATGATACATAATCAGAATTATATCAATCATTCAATCTCAATCATTCAAACAACATCAATTAGACTCATATCTATCAGTGACCTATATCAGTGAACTATATCAAACCCATATCAATACATCTAATCATTGATCCATATCACACAATCAGTCCTATCAATCAAATCAAATCAAATCTATCTAGCTGGATATCATATCAAATATGTTCTACAATCAATCACTATTTGTTTTCTATCGCAGAAAGCAAATTTATCAAAAATCATATCAATCATTTACTCTTTTTTTTCTACTCTAGGAAGCAAAGTTATCAGTTCAATCTACTCTTTGTTTTTCATTCATGGGAAGCAAAGTTATCAATCATTTACTCTTTGTCTTCTAATCTACGAAGCAAAGTTATCAATCAATCATCATTTTTATCCATACCAGCATGATGATAGGACAATTTACTTATCTATTGACTAAGGAAGCAATACAAATCATCATTTTCACGTTACTATCATCAAAACATCAATTCTACCTATTTTACCATATGCGTCGTTCTTTTCACGGGATGCGCTAAAACCCGTATGCGCCCTTGTTTTCACTGGATGCGCTCAAATAGACCTCCTATGCAAGTTTTCCTATATGCGCAACTTTACTCCACCTAATCACCACTGTTTTTGCCCGATGCGATTTTTCCTATATGCACGCCTGTTTACCCTAAAAGTGCTCTACCCCTAAAATTTTCTATTCTACCCTATATGTGCGCTAGTTTTCACGGGATGCGCTAAACTGGTTTTTCCTAAATCATTCAAAATCTATCCTAAATGCGCATTTTTTTTTACTCTAAGCATGCCTATTTTTTTCGAAAGCGCCTAAACTATTCTATTTGCGCGCAAACGACATTTTTAAATCTAAAAACTGCAAAAAAACAAATTTTTTTGATTCAATCAAAAAAATTTGAAAGCATAGGAGGATAGATCGACTCACCGGTGGTCCATACGCAACTGGCCTCTGATATTTGCGAGATCTCTTGAATCGGTGGCAATGATAGGGAATCTCCATGTCGCGATGTCACTCTCAGAGCTACAGTTTTCACCAAAGTCAAAAGTGCAAATGACTTGTCTCTTTCAACCTTTTTACCTTTTAAAGGTCAAACAAAGGTAAATTTGACTTTATTTTCAAAATAGACATTCATTTTCATCATTTATCATGAGCTAAATCACTCACTCTCTCTTATTCATAATTTACCTCCCAAGGGGGCATCATCAGCAGAAATATCGAAAGCATATTTGGGACAAAAATCTTATTTTTCTTTGAAGCAATGTGTTTTACACATCACTTCAAAGAGGGGAAAAATGTATGCGTCTAAAAATGGTCATGATTAAGCTTGTTAATTGATTAAATATGATTTATTTAATTAATTCCTCTAATGTCATCTACATATAAATAAATTTAATTATTTATTTATATCGTTCATTTTCTAATTCTTCTACCTTAATTAAATAAATAATTTTATTTAATTACTAACATTTCCATCTTCCGCTTGATTAAATTAAATAAATTTTCATAATTTATTTATATTTGATTATCATTCTATTCTAAAGTTTAAATATTTTGAATATTTGAATAATGGAATATTCTCCATCCCATAATCGATTTAAATATTAAATATTTTATTTAATATTTCCTCACCCTAATTTCATTTTCTAAAATGTAATTAAATATGATTTATTTAATTATGTGGGTTTCCATTTTCATCTCCACTTTCAAATTAAATAAATTTAATTTATTTAATTTCTAACTCATGCTAACTCACCCTTCCAAATTCTCATCTCATCCTTCGAAATGGAAGTTTCCCTTTGAATCTTAATGACAAAAATTGAAAGAAAAGGGAAACCTTCCATCTTCTCTTCCACTTTCGAAGATCTCCCGCCGTCTGTTCGAACAAGCTTAATCTGGACCGTCGATTGATTCAGCCAATCAAATCCATTTGAAAACTCTATAAAAGCCTGCGCAAATCCAAGCTTTGGTTACACTTTGTATACTCATTTACGCACGCGCTCATTTACGCATGTACACTACGCATACACGCAATCAACTCATGCATCACAGCCATACTAGCATCTCAACATAGCTTTTTGCATTTAGCATATTATGCATGTTTTAATCTCGTTCTTTAGCTGTCATTTTGTTGAGCATTGGTCTGCTGATCTGAGAGCAATTTGATGCAACAAAACGCTGGAGATAGAGGAAGATAAGACGATTTCGGGAAAGATGTTACGGTTTGCGTATATTCTGTTTCTTTTTCAGTTTTTCTGATATAATGTTTAATATGTGTTTGATCTCATTTACATTGATACATATTTCAATCCCACACCCAACTTGACACACCCTTTTGAAAATAATCACATTACAACATCCCGTGAAAACTCCAATAATTATTTTATCACATTTATTTCTTGAACTATAAAATTATTTCTATTTTACTTTTTTTTCTTTTTTTCTTCCATGGGGAAAAAGTCTCATAACACTTTAGCATCAATAAGACACATGTCATTATATCGCAACTTGAAGGCTTTGTAGCAAATGAGAATGTACAATAAACTAAAAGTGTGTGATGCAATAAGAACACGATATTTAGTGCCATCAAGGAATAAAGAGGGAACCACCATATGGATACATAACAAAAGAAACTTAAGTGATTTTATAAGCACATACATTAATATTCATTAGCTTGGTCATTAAGAAAAGGGGCTAGTTAATCAATGAATATAAAGACTTTCTATTTCAACTTAACGAGAATTGGCCAAACAAGTCTAATATCAAAATATGTTACACTTGTCGATATTCCAAAGACTTTATGTAGGAATTTGGGTGTGTAAATAATTCGACTGGAATAGAATTATATATTATAATATTATATATATATATATATTGAATATTAATATATGAATGCAATATTAAACATATTAATAGTAATATATTAAATATTATATGAGGTTCAATTATATTAGATTTAATATATATATATATATTGGTTATATTAAATGATTATATTATATTAATAATAATATTAGTATTATATTATTGTTACTATATTTTATTTAATATATTAATTAGTGTTATTTTGATTATAAGGGAAAAACAAGTTTTAAAGGGACTCAAAACCCTTTACAACAAAAGAAACTAAGTGTTGCTAAACAGGATTTTCAGAAAGTCACCAGCAACAACCTAATAACCAAAAAACATAACAAAATAGGTGCTAGTCTAAAGATAAGACAATAAACTAACCACAACACCCAACAACATCTAAACAACAAAACAATAGGAAAGAAACCTACACCTAGTAGGAAACATAAAGCAACAAAGAAGAAGACCAGACACTAATTCAAACTACTTAGGGTGTTGGCCACCTCAACCTGCTGACTTCTATGCCTTTCGATCATATCCAACAGCTCCTTCTCAGCATCAAAGGATCTCTTCCAATCAACTGACCCTCTAACAACAAGTCCTTTGACATCATCTTTAACACCTTTTTTACCTTTTCCTTTAACCAAGTGCTCTTTCTCCATAAGCTTAGAGAAATAAACCTGATCCTCCCTGAGCTCGCTTATCTTTCTGAAAAGGACTTCCAAGGAGTCCACGTTGTTCTTCATAGAGATATGACACACCTACAAAATCTTTTTGACATATGCATTCGTTCCAAGAATATTAGCTTCCAAAGCATCCAACCTATCTTTACACAAAGATTTTAAATCATGGTAGGAACCTTCAAGGTCCACAATTCTGTCAATAAGAATGTCCGACACCGAACCCTTCAGAACATTCTTTAGATTCTCCTTCAAACCTCTAATTTTGATATTAATTTTATTGAACTCTTGAGGAGTCCACTTAATTAACTTAAAAGTTCCAGTAGCCCCAACCCTAACCATTTCCAACAAATCAAACATGGAGGTAGAGTCATCATTGAGGTAACAAAAGTCCTCAGAGAGAGGATTTACCTTTAAAGGCTCTCGTTTAGCTTTTTCCTTCTCCGCATCTTCCTCATCAAGACCCCTTATCTCCTTGTTCTACTCCATATTGGGAAAATCCTACACTAGAGAGTCCTTAATGGCCACTGACTTAACGCCATAATCCATACCATCACCAGAAACATTGGGGTCCTTAGCCAACACATTTAAGGCCTTGTTCTTCAAGTTGGCAATACGCTTCGACGAACTCTGCGACTTGTATTCCAAACCCCAAAAATTATCCTATGACCCCACCTCAAGGCCACTACCAACAACATCCTGACCAACAACCACCTCCTTGGTCTTGGGAGGGGAATCATCTGAGCCCACTTTCGTGTCCTCGCTTTCAGAAAGGACAAGCCACTTAACTGCCCTGTTACTCTCAGAACCACCCAACTTCCTCTTTTTTGAAGACGTAGTCACAATGAATGAAGACACATCCTCCTCTTTGTTCCATTCCTCCTCCTCATCCAAAGTGGAATCCAAGCCCGACGACCTAGAAACATCACTCAAAGTCTTCTCCTTACCCTTAATGGCAGGAGTAGGGAGAAGAGACTTAACATGCTCCATAATTAATAAGACAAGACCTGCTCCATAATTAATAAGATAAGACCTTCATGGAGGACGAGAGCCCTCCTATTCTTCAAATGAGCGTACACAGAGACCTCCAAAGATGATAACAAGAAAAATGGGAAAGAAATGAACAAACCAAGTCTAAAATGGTTGAGGAGAGTGAAGTGGTGACCAAGAATAACAATAAATCTCTCCTTCAGAGTTACATAGCGCATAAGCACCTCAACAACACTCGCCCAAATTTTCTTGAGAGATTTTCTCTCATAACCCCAACTTTCCAATTTAACTAATTTCTTTCGCTCATCATCTTTGAAGAATTAGTGTTGTTATTATACTTTTGTTAATATTATTATTAATATTATACTATTATAATTACTAAAATATAATTATTCTTTAATTTATATTATTAATATTAGTATTATATTATTATTAATTTTCTGTTATCAATATATAATATTACTATTACATTATTATTATATTTATGCTATAAATATATTATAATTATAATTATCTTATTTTATTACTATTATTATATTTTTATTATTTTTATATTATTATTATTAGTATTATAATTTTATATAATATGTTATTATTAGTATTAGATTATTATAATTACTAAAATATAATTATTCTTTAATTATATTGACACTTGTCTCTATTTTAGAGATTTTATATGGGAATTTGGGTGTGTGAAAACTTTGAACTAGAATAGAATTGTGAAATATTTTTGTATTTTATACATTATTTCTAATTTTTAGGACTAGCGTTGTTGGGAGGGGTGCAATGGTTACGCCGATTATATTTTGTATAATTTATATTTGAGATGAATACTCTTGGTTTCCTATCTATTATGATTTGAATTGATGAATCATGATAATAATTGGTATGAAAATTCATTTTAGAGATAAATAATTTGTCTATTTCATCTCCACACATCTTACAAACTATCTTACATATGACATTTGTGTGCACATTAAATTCAAAACCCAAAAGACATAAAATTTAATAATCTTTTTAATTTAATAGGGAATAAATTTTACTTCATTTGTTCCATGTGCAAGTGACTTGAGGCAAGTAAATCAAAATATAAATTGGATTTTCATGGAGGCATTAAATCATTATACTTATTTTTCATCCTCTCTCATGCTAGATCATTGCAATCATAACAATATTCATGAGGCATTTATCAAAAGTAGACTTTGATTGATGCACATAAAATAACATTTACTTCTTCATCATCATCTAGGCTATCTACATGGTTGCTTGTAGTGTAATAATATTTTGGATGATTGTAAAGTCAATCTTTTCTAGGTGTTGACCTAAGAAGAATATAAAGAACAAAATCACATGTTATATAATCAAATCCAAAACTCATAGCTGGCAAGGTAAACCTTATTGCTTTATGAAGAATCATTTAAGCTGCAATGCTCTCCATTTCATTCCATTTTTTAACATGGATTATGCACAACACCATCGCAAAGTCCTAGATTGCCTTTAAAACTATAGCCCATAATATAGCATGCAAGAAAAAAAAGGCAAATCCAAGTTAGGTGGATACCAATGGATAGGTTTTATCATACTTTATGAGAAATAACGAAATGAAATAAATAAATAAAATACCTATCATATCTGAATCTTGAGAACGATCCTCTTGTTGGAACAAGGCCACCGAGGTGGTTGTTAAAATATATTTGAAGAATTGAAGCCGTAAAAATGAAGAAACATAATAGTAAGCTAGAAACAGAGCATAATATATATCATATATCTACAGAAAGTGAAGCACCAAAATAAGCAATGAAGTAAGAGTATAATTTCAAATACATACATAATAAGTAGTCACTGTGCTAGCAGATTCTCCATGAAGCTGGTTGATGTGATTTTTATTGTTATTTTCTAGATAGAAGTATTCAAGATATTTGTACTACTCTACCAGCTAATGCATCAATTTATACAAGAAACATAGGAATGAAGTGATCAGATTACAATAATCTCAGAGACATGCAACTGACATTCCAAAAGGCAGATCCTCAGAAAATGAAGCACACAAATACATACTGGGGATCCTCCTTCAATGGGCATTTTTTTAAATTTTCAAAAAACAACGAAAGATTGCATTGTACTGAGCCAGTTCAACAGAGTAAGACAGCAATCAATTAATGTGTATGCAGCCTTTCTTTTACTTTACTCATGATGCCTAAACATGCAACCAAGATATGGTTTAGGAAGAGGCTCCTGTTTATTCTTACAAATCCTGGTGAATTCCCCCTAATATGCATGGAATGTTTAGCAAGTCTTTTTTAAACTCCACATCATAGTGTGGGATGTTTGACATTTAAAAAATAATAGTAATAAAGGTTATTTATAAAGATTTGGGGTATACATGCTATGACAAATCTACAGTTATGTTGAGACAATATATTTTGTGTCTATACATGTTTTTAGTTACACCTACAAGTTGAGAATCTATAATTAAAAAATAATCTCTATTCTGTAGGAGAATGGACCAAATGATGAGCAGAATACAAGTTGAATTTGTTACAAACAATCCTTATAAAATAATAGGCTCAGTGAATAAATCAAAATCAAAGTGACATAAACTTGTGGCAAATAAGCCCATTAAAAAACTATCAACATGCTAGTAGTCACCATAGCAAAGATTATCCAGATAGAAAATCTATGTTGCAGCCCATGGAAATTAATTGCAAACACTATAGAGGCTATAATGTTCAGTATCAAATCTCAAAGTATTTTGTGCTATTCCATTAGTAATTCAATCCTAGAAAACAACTGGTTACTCTAAAAGTTGTTATCATCTTAAATAGATTGAAGATTGTTGCACTCTGTTAATATTCTGGGGTTATGTATATCTGCCTAATGGAGATAGTTTTGGCAATTTTATATTATATTAGTCTTTTGTAGTTATAAGTCTCTTGTTATGTTATTCGAGAGAATTTTGAAATTGCAAACATTGAAAGATTCTACGGGATCAGAGGTACCGATTTTGCAGTTACTAGCTGTTATTCTTTTGCATTTTCAAGAAAAACCATTGTTAATTCCATTGTTTATTTTCTCTTCATTCATAGTGATGTAAGATAGTGGATATGACATCTGACAGTTAGTTTTCAAGCATGTGAGACAGAATTCCATTAAATGGCTCAATTATCGGTGTAAGGTGTAGATTCATTTCAAGTGGTACAAATTAGACCAAACAGCTTGAAATGAGCATACATTGTCCCCACGCCAGATTTTTGTTGCTCTTTAGGGAACTTGGTTATGTCATTCTTGCTCCTACATTTCCATCCTACATTTCCTAATCTGTTAACGCTTGACAGTAAACTTTCTATTGCAAGTTGCAATTAACCAAAGACTATATTTTTCAACCTTATTTTAGGTGAACAGATATATTATAGCACACAAGTTTATTAAAATCTGTTCGAACTAAACTGTAGATATTTAATAAAAGAATGCCATAAAAATAAATTAATGGCAGCATGTTCAAAAGAATAAAATGAACACTTCGCACATTGTAGCAGCCACAATTTTTAGCACTTATTTGGGTGAAGCTACCCGAGTTTTTTCTAATTTATAAATGGACCAGATATATTATAGGGCACTGAATTCAAGAAGCCTACAACTTAATTTGACATCTTCAATTGAAAAAAATGTGCCCTGTCCTATACTCTAGGATTGAGAGATTGATATACAAGATGATAGAATATCAAGAAGCAATGACTTAACTGAACTTCACATCTTTAATATAAATCCCAGTATTTTGTTCTGCTGAAATCTAATTACATAGCCTGTTGTGTTGATTCTTGAGTGTTTTGATCATTTTGACCTCAAAGGCAAAGGATATGAATTCCTCTGTCCAAGGAAAGGAGATTTCCATTTGTAGGTGAAGATTGCAATTGTTTTTATAAAGAATTGAGAAAAAGATCCAGAAAACTGAAAGTTCTGTCAGATATTTTCACATTTCCATCTCAGATGGATTTACCTAGAACACTTCTACAATCTCTGTTGCTGCCAGTAGACTTTTATGTGAGATGTACTTCATGGGTTTTGTATGTAGTAATAAAAAAATTGGAGAATATTGGAAGCTTCTGTAACAGCTCTTCCTTTTTCTATTTTTAGTCATCAGTGGCATGTTTCAAAAACTTGGACTCAGTAAAACCTTGGCAAGAATGTGTTGTGCAAGAGTTTCTCCTATAGACTGCCAGGTATGCACCAGTACTCGCTATGAGTTGCTTTGTAAACTCACCAGAAACTGAGCACAGAAACTCGGTTGGCTTGAGGTTGAGTTACTTGGTGCAGAAATTAGTAGCAACTCGGCATGTTTTAAATCTTTGATTAGAGGCCTTTAGAACTTTAGGATTCTCTACTCTCTTGGCCTGCTTGATAATCATTTTCACTTGCTAGAGGGGAGTTACCGACTGTTACTTTTACCTAGAGTCCATTGGCATTTTTTCCAAAAATCTTTCTTTCTGCCTGGCCTTTTTCCAAGGTAATACAAGCATTAGCTCTTACCAATTCTTATTAGGTTCTTCTGATTCCTCTTTTTTTTTAACATATTTGGCTTTAGCTTATCCCATTTGCTTGCCAAAACCTTTTTTTCACTCCCAATTAGTTATTCTAAACTTTTAGTCCTACTGACTTACTTTTGTCATTTAAGGACACTATTTCCTTCCTTTCTGTGTTTCCCAAAAGAGAATGGCATCGTATAGTTCTTAAAAAATCTCCTCCTTTCCTTCCTTTCTTTCTTTCCTGACGAGAGAATGGCATTGTCTAGTTCTTAAGAATTCTCATTCTCTCCTTTCTTTCATTCTTTCTTGACAAGAGAATGGCATTGTATACATCTTGAAAAATCTAAAATTTAGAAACCCAGTTGTAAAATTAACCCGTCTTTCCTGAAATTTAAATACCAAGTAGCACAATTATCCTTTTTTCCTCACCCATGCTAGGAAGAATTTATATATGATAAATTTTCATAAAAAATATTTCACTGAGCAGAGATGAAATTCAACTCAATCAAATCAGAGTTATGAGCTTAATTTTCAAAAAATCAGGTGCAGAATACAATGACATCATGTATACAACCTAGACCATTAGATTATTTAAATTTCAAATCTGACTATGGAACATGCACTCTTTGCATTTTTGTATCAGTGACACCATCCTTGAAATAATTAGGCCACATTGTTTGATGTCCATCCATCTGTCTTGGTACATTTTTTATTTGGAGTATTACAAAGTAGAAGACCCTGTACTTGCATATGTGTCAACAAGTTCATTAAATAGTATAAGGAGTCCCCATTCCCAGGGCTCCAGGATGTGTCCCTCAGCAAAAATAGGGGTAGAAATTTTATTAGGCAAAACTCAAGTTCTGTAAGGGCAAAACAAACAACAAAATCTAAATATTAATTTTCAAGTACTCTTTTATGTCATAACAAAAGAATCTTATTTGAAGTATGAATTAAAATCAATAGAGTTTCTAAAGTCAGAACAAGAGCAATACACCTTTTCCAACCATCATCAGGAGACAATTTTTCAAAGACTACCACAAAATACAAAGGATTTTGGAAAGAGATAATCACACAGATATTGGGAAACTTCAACAAGAAAAAAACTGAAACATATGCTGTCAGACCAATGCCTCTAAACCCTCTATTAAATTTAAAGAAAGTAAAGTTACCTATACTAATGAAGAAAAGAGCACTGGAGAACACTGCAAAGCCCAAGACCTGTATAAAAGTGAGATTCGATATAATGCCCTGATTTGCTTGCAAAGGGTAAACAAAAAATAATGCTTATTCAAAAAACCGTATCTTAGAGCATGCAAGAAAGTGTATTGTCTGTGTTAGTAGAGTTTATGCTGCCAGAGTGAGTGGGTTATTCAACCACTGCTGCTTTTGCAGGTTGTTTGAGTTTCTTATTTTGTTTCGGAGATTTATGTTGCAGTAACTCTAAAATAAAGACTCCACCACTAATACTAATGAAGAAAAAAGCACTGGAGAACACTAATACTAATGAAGATTCGATATAATGCTGATTTATTTGTCATCCATGTATCTTGGAGCAGGCAAGAAAGTGTATTGTCTGTGTTAGTAGAGTTTATGCTGCCAGAGTGAGTGGGTTATTCAACCACTGCTGCTTTTGCAGGTTGTTTGAGTTTCTTATTTTCTTTCGGAGATTTATGTTGCAGGTTGTTTGAGTTTCTTTACAATCTCTTTTTTAAATCAATCTGTTTATATCAATTAAATGTGATGTTTAAGGTATGACTATGAACATTTGTCTGAAGAAAGCTTGATTGCCTTGGAAAAGTGTAATATGTTTATTGATATGTCCAAACTTAAAAAAACCAATGCTATACGTGAAACATCTCCCTGCTGTCTCAGCTTCTCCTGATTCTATCTGGCAGCCAATTCTGGTCTTCAGAGAATGTTGTGTTTCCTGCAGCTATGAAGGATATCAGAGATGGCTTTGTTGTTTTAGTGTAGCAACAACTTTCCATGGAGGCAGCTTTGTCCCCACTTCACTCCCCTTAAGATGCAAATAAAAAATATTATGTTGATTAGATTACTGTATCTAACTGGACAACTGTATCTAGGAAGAAAAATACTTGCAAGATAGTTCTTACAATCTCACAAAAAAGGGGATGTTGTTTAGCCTTTTCCTGTATCTGTTTTCTCTATGGTTTAGTATGTCTTAGCTGTGTGGTAGAAGATATGGTGGGCTGTTTTTTTTTTTTCTTTGATATTAAATTATGCGAACGTGTTGAGGCAGATTATTGCAAAAATATAAAGAATCTTTTATTCAACGTTGTTGCAAAAATGATTATTGTTGTTATTTTGGATCATATGAAATTGTGAAAAGTAATGCAGCTTCCAAAGAAGAATTCACCCGTGGGCAATGAAGCTGGCTTTCAGTCCCCTGTTTGTGTTCTGGTTGTGGATCTTACACCTAGGGTTTCACATGAGGTCGCTCTGAGTGAATGGTGTTCGGTCATCTATTGGGGCGTCTGTTGTGCCCTCTCCTGGTGGGGTGTCTACAACCCCTAATAGATTGGCAAATGATCCTATTCGATCCATTGGGGTTCCTCTTCAGCATATTGCGCCGATAGTGGAGGTGTCTTTTGATCTGGACGATGGTGCTGGGACTGCTGTGCATGTGTTTGGCTTGACAGTGCACGTGGATGCCTTGGTGCCTTCCCCTTCTCATTCCTCTTATGAGGATCCTGTGAGAAAAAAAATCTTATGTGAAAGCTTTGCTGCAACTAAGGGCTTATCACCTGAGCTAGATTGAAAGAAAGTGCCACTTCCTTGTGCATGTCTGGGCAGAATCATAGACATTAGGATGAGAAACACCTTCATTGAATTGTATAGACTGAGAACCGATCCGCTGAAATTGTGCAACCTACCTAGAAATAAGGGGGATGAGTCAGGATGGCCTTGGGAAGCCCGGGGCTTCTTTCCTTGACAGTCTTTGGCTTCTTCTCCTTGCTTGGCTTGGCCTCAGACGGCTCGATTTTGGCAAAGGCTGTCTCGATCTGTGCAGGTACATCTACGGCAGCAGGTACAACTTCTTCCCATGGATTCAAGTGCAGTTCTGAAGGTGAAATTGTAAAGTTCGAGTGCAAAATTCCGCAGCAGACAATTCCTCAGAGAGATTTTTCCTGGGCCCACAATAAAGAGCCCTCGTTAATAATCATTATGTCATATGAAATGAAACTCTTTATTATAGTTGCTTTAATTATTAAATATCATATTTCACATTTACATAGTAAACATTCTAATTATTATCAATTTAACTTTTGTTGTTTCTAGAATCTAGATTTGATGTGGCAGTTTTTAACATCACACATGCTATAAATTCATTTTTATTCAAATTTGACTATATATACTTATATTCATAGGTTTATATTACTTAGTTTTTTGCGGTGCTTATATATCTTTAATTTTTATAGTTTTTTTAATAAACACAACAAGTTTACTTCTAAATCTTTGTCTAATCAAATTAACTAAATTTAAAAACAACTAAAATGACAGTATATCGTGAATTGTGGAAATCTAATAACATTAATTCTAATTATTCTCCGTGAAAGATTATATTGTTACTTGTAAACTAAATGGACAACTAACACACAAAACAATTATTTATTGCAAATAAATAATGAAGAATAATACGACCATTTATTGTATTATAAATGAATTACAATGTTACATCCCTTTTTAAGATGAGTAGAGCATGAAAGATCGTGTATAAATTACAAATATCACTTTTACATTTGACACAATTGATATTAGTCTAGAGGATGGTAGTGGTGGTATGGAATGGGTAAAAGTGTTTGTTGGATATAGGTGGTCAAGTCTGTGGATGTGAAGGAGATCATTTCCTTAGTCCACGAGGCTTATCGAACACACTTAGGAGTTGTGAGCATAGAAAATATACTTGTCTTGGATTGTTGAATATGAAGGTGTACATAAATGATATTGACACCTTGATACCACCTACAGATTTTGAGACAATACTGAAGTGGTAATTAGTCTGCTATTGTGTGCCATAAAAAGTGGTGTTCAAACAAAATGAAAAAAATAAGAAAATCAATCAAAACACACAAAAACAAAGCAACAATTAGATTAGGCTAAGAGAACTCAAACCTTGGTGAATCTCAATGAAATTCACATATATTGAAGCCCTCGATGTGTAGATTTTCCTAAGATAATTGGTTTGTATGTGTACTTACTCTATTTTTGTAGTATAATGATACTAAATTTCTCAAAGTTGCATGATGATTTGAAAATGGCTAAGTGTTGAGTATATGAGGAGAGGAGGAGTTAGATGGATGGCTAGGATAAAATCTTAGGAAATCAAGGGTGGAGGATGAAGATGATCTCTCAAGGCATGGGATGATGCCAAATGGTGAGAGGAGAGTGAATGAGAAGGAGATGATCTCTCAAGCCTCGAGATTGTGACAAGTGTCACAATAAGAGAGCTTGAGAGGGAGATTGATACTATGAAGGTACCTTGGGGGATGGGGAAGATCTTTGTCATAAAGGTCTTTCTTGTACCACATTCTCAAAGCATTGGATGAAAAGGAATAAAGGAATTAAAATTTCCTTTTGGGCACTTTTAGAAGAAAGACCCATGTGCCAAAAGGATATGGGGTCTTTTCCAAAAGGGGAAATATTAATGAGATGAGAGGCTAGGTGGATATGCAATAAATAGAAAGGGACTATCCCTTTCCTAATCTTAGGATTAGGAATGTGTAAATGATTAGCGGTAGGTTAGGTGGGGATTAGGATTAGGATTAGGATTAGGATTAGAGGGCAAGTGGGAAAATATGGAGGATATGACACCTCTTAATCAATGATAAAGTGTGTGCACATGATTAGGGAGGTGGATTAGGTGAAGATTAGGGGACTAATGGAAAAATACGGAGGATGTGACATGTGAGGGAATTTAAATAAATAATAAATTATTTATTTAATTTTTTGGAAGGAAATGAATATGGTTTTGTGTAAACAATTAGGAAAAAATATTTATCTAAGGGTAGACATTAGGGGAGAAAGATTGAACAATTTTAAATGAATATCGAGATGAGGAATTAAATAATATGACATTTTTAATTAGCATAAAAGATCAAGAAATGTGAATTAAATTGAATAAATAATGTTTTTTATTTAATTTAATAGATGAAAAGGATATAGACAAAAAAATAGGATAAAATTTCCCAACTGATAGTGGTCAATTTTAGGTGTCTACATTTTTCCTCTCTTTCAAATAACATTAAAATAATGATGTTTTGAAAAAAAAAAATATAGGTGTTACAAGGAAAGGAGTGGATGACAAGATCCCTCGATACTAAGGAGGTAAAAGAAAAAATATGGCTAGGTGATACCCCCTCGAGAGGGTGTTCGAGAGAAAAGGGACTTGAGTAGCCTCTCAAAAGGTGAAAATGACCTTGAAAATTGATCCATGAGGGAAAATGGGGATGGTTGGTGAAGAAACGAAAGAAAAAAAAGCTATGAAGAACAAATGAGACAAAATGTAGCAATTATGGCAGAATAAGTAGTAATTAGGGGGGTAATTACTGTTCATTTTAATCTAACCACCTTAGTAAACTGATGAAGAATTGGTGAGAGAACTACAAAAATTGGCCAATGTACTAGTTGTAGTGCATCGAATGAACTAAGTGAGGGCTAAAGGATGACTAGGGGATTGAGGTGGACATGTATGCCAACTCAAAACCCACCTAATACTTTTTGTTTTGCATTTATTACTATTAGAAAAAACATGTAAGGAAAACCCACCCAACCTGATTGGGCAAATCTACTAGTGGATGGTGAAGTAGGTCAAGAAAAAGGGCGGGTACACCAAATTTGGGGTGGATATGTGGGGAAAAGGGTGGATCCACCATTAACAAGTAGATATGTTAGATGAAAGATAGGTCTATGTTGAAAGAGGTGGATGTGCTAGAAGTGGGGTGGATCTACCATAAATGGGAAGATTCACAAGAGAAGGGGTGGTTCCACTCATGAAGGGAGGTTCCATGTGAACAAAGGTAGATATGCCCTACAAGGATGGATGTGCCGAAAAATGCGTGGTTCGACACTAAAAGAGTAGTTTCATACAAAAAAAAGTGGATGCATCATATAGGAGTAGATGTGTTGAGAAAAAAGGTAAATATGTCTGATAGGGGCGAATGCACTGAGAAAAAGGTGATTGCACCCAATAGGGGTGGTTGCATTGGGAAAAAGGAAATCACACCCAACAGGGGTAGATGCATCAAGAAAGGGGAAATTCTGCAAACAAAAGGGTGAGTACATCGAAAGAGGCAATGAGAGATATAAAGGGTGGATGTGCCTTATGGATTGGTGAACCTACCAAAAGGGTTGGGGGATAGGAAGAAAGAACCCAAAAAAATAAAGTTAGATTAGACTAGGAATACTAACACGATGAGTGTGATGAATGTAAGCATTTACTAACATGACGGGTGTGATGAATGTAAGCATTCTCAAGTTTGAAGACTCAAGAGAGGAGATCAACGATGTCACAGTTGGTGACATAGTTTTAGGATGGGGATTGGGCCTGTTTGGACACATGAAGCCTAAGCTATGCGACATAGATGTTGATTATTCGTGCCCATTGACCATTGTTGACCACCCTAGTAGAGTGATGGTAGTATGAGACCAACACATTCCATCACCCAAAAGGGAGATGATAGTGACCTTGGAGGATGTGTAAAGGATCCTTTGACTACCTATCAGGGGATCGAAGGTTGTGGGGTCGAGTGTGGTAGTTCCTGCACTCTTACAAAGGTTATTTCAATGCACTGATGTCTCCACAAGGGGGGCTCCAAAAATTGAATTTTGCATAAAATTGGTTCCAAGAGTGGCATTATATTTGTGCGTATTAATCAATGGGGTAAATTTCTATCCAACTAGAGTTGTCGGTTCTTTAGTTTGACACTGGGAGAGGTGGTGGATGACATGATAGAGCGACAACGATGATATGCATGAGGGTCCTATACATGCTAGCAAAAATTTATAGAGATATGCATCTTGTATGCTACTGAGGCATGCAAAGCCTAGCCCACATCACCCTATTATAGGTGTGGGCCTGGGAGCACATTGTGGTGGCCCATCCGATTGGATGGAGTGGGTGGCAGATGAGCCCATGATCTTCAAATAGTGGGGTGGACTCTAATATTGGGAGGTACAAAATATGGATATTGGGGGAGGCTACTTGATGAATTGAATGATGGAGATATCAAATGGAGGTCATACAGGGCCATCGATATATAGGAGGAGGATCGACAAGTATCGCACTACATATTCAGTGTGTGTTACATTATAGGGAGGTACCCATATCTCATAGAGAGGAACCATATTGATAGGGCGACATAATAATTTAGAGTGGTGAAGGATATTTTAGAGTGTCCACATGTGTTCATGAGGCTATCTAAAGAGATTGGGGAGTGGGGGCTACATATAGTCCCATGTACAACAACAAAGTCATAGTGCAAGGTAGAGTTGGTCTTGTGGGATATGCAGGGCGGGGTTGATGACCTCGATGTTATTGACTAATATGTAGTATGGTGGGGTGTGACACAAACTCATGTTGATTACATATGCACCAGTGACACCAATAGTCGGGAGGATACATGCGACTATCCATGAGGCTTTAAGGGTTAAGTGGAGGAGGAACAAGTAGAGCTGAAAGAGAGAGGGGGAGGATACCATCTTCGAGGAGATTATGGAGGAGGAGGTGACAATGATGAGTAGTGAGGGGAGGGGAAAAGAGAGGGGGAGGATAGGATGTTGGTGGACACAAAGGAGCAGAGGTCACCTACCATGCCCCCATTGAAGGATGTGAGCTCACCACATAGGATTGGAGGAGATGAGGAGGAGGAGAACCTAGATACACAGATAGCCACAAGCGAGAGCTAAGTGGAAGAGCTATAGGGATTGTTAGAGCAAGTTAAGGGGATATCACAATTATCACCATGGAGCGGGATAGCTTACAAGCAAAACAAGACAACATACATGGATAGTTGAGCATAGTCACCACTGAGTGGGATAGCGTGAGAATAGCTCAATATGTATGGGATTAGAGATGACCTTACTATAGGGGGATAAAGATTGATATCACTAGGAGAGGGATGTGACAAGGGTATAGGGTGGAGGAACTAGGGTGATACAACTATCCCTATAGCTAGTAGATGTGATTAGGTAGGATTAGTACACCAAGACCCTGTATGAGGTAACTATACCAATAATAAAGAGGGCACCCAACTTCTCCTAGGTAGGGGTATTAAGGAGGAGTGGATCATAGGTGACACAATTAGAATCATCTAGGAGTAGGTTGATGGGAGCACCACCATCATCAAGGGTAGGAGGAGGTGCTGATGGTGGTGGAGTACTAATAGTGTTAGGGGGAGTACCAACCTCTCCCACACACTTAGATGTAGGTAGTAGTAGATAGGCAGATAATGGGAAAGGATGGATTTTAGACCGATGTACAATGATTTATGTATATTATGAGTTAGATATATAGACATATATTTTATTTTTCATACATGATTATGAAATTTTATGTATTTATTATGATGTATACATGGATATTGGTTGTACATATATTGGGCATTAATTATAATGAACATTTCTTATGATGTATATATCATGTATATATGATTGATGGATGATATTGTATGACATGGATTATGATTGATGCGATGTGATATGTGATATGATTTGATAGTTATCATGTATACTACATGATTTGGATACTTATATTGTACTAAATATTTGTGATGCAAGATGTGTGTGTATGTGATGATTAATTTATGATTATCCTAACATGTATGATGTAGGATGGACATATGACTATGTATATGATATTGAATGATGATGTTTTGATTTACGTTGTTAATGATATACACTAATTATGGATGTATGGCCATGTGAAGATTATGAAATTATGTGATAAAATTTTAAATGGACCTAATAGATAATGAATAACATAAATGCACCTAATAATGAAACTAATGATAAAACACTTCAACTTAATGAAGCAAATTGATAATGCCACGAAAAGAATAATATAGACTAAAATATCTATATTATACCTTATGTGAGTAACAAAATTAAATGATTAAAGAAGATAATAATGAACCTAAACAAATATTCAAATGAGTACATGTGATGATTAAAGATGATTAGAATAAAAAATTCCAAACAACTTAATGCAACTTAGAAATGATTATTAAAAAATAAAAAATGTTTAGAATAATAAATCCTAAAAAACTTAATGCAACTAAAATGATTATTAAAATGATTAAAGATGCTTAGAGAAATAATTCTTAAACAACTTAATGTAACTAAAATGATTATGACAATGAATAAAGATGCTTAGAATAAAAAATCTTAAATAACTTAATGCAACTAAAATGATTATGACAATGAATAAAGATGCTTAGACTAACAAATCATGGACAACTTAATGCAGCTAAATGATTATGACAATGATTAAAGATGCTTAGAATAACAAATCCAAAACAACTCAATGCAACTACAATAACTATGACAATGATTAAAGATGATTAGAATAATAAATCCCAAACAACTTAATGCAACTAAAATGATCATGATGTAATGATTAAAGATGCTTAGAATAACAAATCATAAACAACTTAATACAAATAAAATAATTATGACAAATATTAAACATGATTAGAATAATAAATCCCAAACAACTTAATGAAACTAAAATTATTATGAAAATGATTAAATGGATAGATGGTAGGTGGTACATGGGTGGAACCATAGTACATTGATCATAAAGCCCAAGCCCGAATAGAAAGAAATAATGAAGGGACACATATACATATTCTAAAGCTCGGATTAGGAAAAAAATCCTAATAGGAAATAATGGTAAGAGGATGGATAGATAGGATAGGTAGAAGGATGGGTATTTACAAGCAATTTAGTATCATATAAAAATTTCCATGTAGTGAGCACTTAATTTGATTTAGCATGGGATATTATGCACCAAGATAAGAAGAACCAAGGTGAATTCATATCGCATGCATAGGAATGGCACATCAAACAAAAGGTTGGTCCAACATCTTAAAAATTTCTAAAGTGATTTGGTGGATATGATGTTGGAAAACCACAAACAATAGGGCTAACCCAATGTAACATGAGACCATAGAGGATCCTAGTGGATACTAAATAAGAAAACCAAGAAAACACAACAAACAAAATCCATGACCATGCCCTTATTTTTCCCATTCAAAGCATGCCATGATATAATGGATCATGGAAATTGTGATAAGGGGAAGTAGGAAGCTCAAAAGAAAGATATGCAAAGATTTGTTATCCTTGAATCCAACTACGCTTGATTCACAGGATAACCCCTACGAAACTTATCTATTTTGTAGTCCATTTCACTCTAAGCACATAAAATGAGGCAAATTTCAGTTTGTCTTCGTGCGTGGTACTAAGTATTGGAATGTCTTCTGAGCAATAATCTTTGATAGTTCGTAAAAATTCTTCTTTTTGTCCAAATTGCAAAAAAATAGATTGTCAAGAGTTAGAATTTTTTTTATACTTGCAAGGTCAAGGTTTTTCCCCGACCCCTGCAAGTCAACATTGCAAAAGGAACAAGTCTTGTCAGGTTAGTGATTTTTCACAAAATTTCAATTTACTTGCAGGATCATTAAATTTTCTCGAAGTTGCAAGTTATGTCAAAACAATTTGTAAGCACGCGAAATTTCTTCACTTTTGCAATCTTAGTTTCACACCGAGTGCATTAATTGTCATTTTAATGTCTTTGTAAAACCATTTTTAAAAGCCTTTTAATTCATTTTTGTTCTTCATTCTTCCTCATATCTTCATCGTGAGTCCTCTAAAACCCTATTTGATCATTTGGCTTTGAGTTCAAATGGATTTGGAGCATTTTTCAACAAGATTTCAATCTAAGGTTCATCTTTGTTTTTGGGTATGTTGCCACTTTTTTCCTTTCTATTTCCTTTCCATTTGTTAATATTTAGGGTTTGCTTTTAATAGTTTTCTATTGTTTTCATGAAGATTTTGATTTTGGCATTTAACGTTTGTGCTTTAGGATTTCTTAATTCTTTTTGTTTTTGTTTCACCCGTGCCCTAGTCTATGTTATTGCAAGGGTTTTCAATCTTGGTGTTTTCAAAACCACTTTTGAGAATGCACTCGTGGTTTTTGTTTTTGCTAAATTCTAATTCCTTATTTTAAATGTGTTCTCGATCATTCTTCTTGACAATACATTAAAAATTGATCCTCAAAATGTAGGGTTGATTGTTTACCCTTATCATGTGCAAAACCACCCTTGATTTGAATCATCGAAAAAATCTGCCGATGAAGCAAACCAATTTGTATGGTAAGGGTTTAAACCCTACCATGCATGAACATTCCTTATTACTTGTAATGTCGACATTTTATGCCAAATGTACAAGTAGAAGTTGCCTTCCCTTGTTGGGTCAGGGTTTTTCCCTGATCCCACAAATGTCTCACATTCCCTTTGTAAGAGCAGCGAAATTCCTCACACATACAAGTACTTAGCCGGTCTAGTGTTTTATCATCAAATTTTCCTACATATGCAAAATTTTGAGTTCTGATTGTTAAGTCGACAATTTTTTCCAAAAAAGCAAGTAATGAAACGATTTTTATTCCTACTTGTAGGGTCATGGATTTTCCCCAACCATACAATGAGCATCTCCTATCATTGTAAAAGCCTAAAAAATTCCTGATCATATAATAAATCCTTAAATCCTAACTTTATTTGTAAAGTCGGTTATTTTATCGATAGTGCAAGTAACAAGTCTACCCCATTTGTAAGATCGGGGTTTTTTTTCCTCGATTTGACAAATAAAATCAAAGGATACTTGTAGAATCGAAGAATTTTATCGATTTGACAAAGTAATCAATTGGTCTACCCATATGTAAAATCAACAATTTTTACCGAATTTGCAATAAAACATGGACTTGTAAAATTGCTATATTTTAACAATTTAGCTAAAAACAAAGATCTTCCCAAGTTTGCAAAATCGATACTTTTTGATGATTTAGCAAAAATCAGAGAACTTCCCACTTGCAATATCGATAATTTTTATTGACTTTACAAATTTTTGATCAAATGCAATTTCCACTTGCAGTTTCATCATTGTCTAGTGCATACACTCATTTTCGCCAAAATTTTTCTAACATTGGAAATTTTCCTACTTTGCCAAGCTAATCATTTGTGCTCCATTTTCTGTGTCCACCACTCTCAAACCCTAGTTTTCACGCAACCACTCTATTATCAACCTTCGCTACTATTTCATAAGTGCAATTTTTTCCTAACATCTACAATATTGTTATTCTTCTCATGTAGTTCCTTTGTGCACACTTTCGAGATCTTGCATCTATATTTCTATAAGTTCTTTCTTCCATCGATGTCAGATCCATCTCCTTCCAAGGGGAAAGCGATGAAGTAAAAATACCAAGGCGTGCTTCCTCCTATAGTGGTTTCATCAAATGTGGATGAAATCAGAGATATAGAGATCAATCATGTAGACATGGGTGATTTTGTTGAGAGAACTGAGAAACAACCTATAACCAATGGAATGAAGTCAATAATTCACAACAATATACATCTTGTGGCTTCATTCTCGGTAGCTACTCTGAATCCAGAGTTTGTGCTACAAGTCGCTTCTTATTATAACAAGGATGACAGGAAAGTCAAGGATTCAAATGGAAACGTGATAATGGAGTTAGATCCAGATTTCTGTAACAATTTTTTTTATGTGTCCAGGTGTTGATTCATATGTGGATATTTCTAAGGAATTTGCACAAGAAAAATATGATAAGGATCCTGATTTTACAAAGAAAGTGATCAACAGTAAATGGTTGAAGGCTCCTAGGCCAGGTGTTAATAGATGGCCCAAAAATTCTCCTCCTAGTGATTTTATTGAAGAGGTAAACGACCTTATTACTCTTCTCAACTGAGTGCATGGTCTACCTACTTTTTATTTTGAGGATTGGATGTACACATACATCAAGATCATTCTGAAAGGGAAATAATAAATCTTTGGGGAGAGGAAATCAACAATGCTCTTCATGAGCAATTGACCCAAGTGCATACACCGCATAAGTTTTACATGACCTTGTATTTAGTCTGTGTTGTGGCCTCCATGAGAAATTTTCTAGGTTTGACTTCTGAAGGTGACATGAGGGTTACACCAATTTTCAAATATTTCCCACAGATTACCCTCAAGGGAAGTATCAAGCACTTAGAAGGTTAAATGATGCCTTTGATCTTGAATTGGAGAAAAAAAGGGTATCAGATGAAGCATTTAAGACTAAAAAAATATGGATGCATGTACCTACAGTTTCCAAATTTTACTTATTTGAGAGTAGGATGCTTTGCTAGCTATCCATACATGCTTCCACATTATCCTAGTCATAAAATTGTTCTAATGGAGTTATGCAGGCAGATTATTATGGTTCATAATAAACAAATGGAATTCCACAAGTCGAAATTCAAATTTCCATTGGCAATTGGAAGGTACTCTATTCAGACCTTGCATAAGACTAAGGAAGTTGAATAAAAAATGAAACAAGTGGAAATCAACTTGTACAAGGCAAGATCTAACTTTGACTACAAAGGCATGGAGTCTCAAATCAAAATGGCATTCTCTCATGTGCATCAGGTCAAATACATTTGGGTTGGCATTCAGACAGAATGAGAGATCAAGAGGATGGATTATTGCAGATTGACTTTTGATCAAATAAGAGAATTGGATCTTGTTGATATCCCATAGGACATGGAGGATGAAGATACTATTTTGGATCTTGAATATGAAAAAAAAAAATTGCAGCTTCTCCTCTTCTTTCAATCCAGTGGTCTCGAAAAGAAGTAATATCAATCTGAGAAAGGTTTCAACCAATCTTAGCTAATACAAATGTTTGGTTAGATGAAAGAGATATACAATTAAAATATTTTTTCATAGGATCAGAAGATGTTTGAAGTACAAGTAGGTAAGAAATCAGAGCTAAGGACCAAAAACAAAAATGATGCTCCAATCTCAAGCAAATCTTCAAAACCTAAGATCAAGTTTGTGGTCAAGGGTGGCAAGAAGACTATAAAATCTACATAGGGACCATCGATAGAGACTCAACAGGAGCATGTACAAGAAGAGGAATATGTGCAAGAAGAGGGGCAGATTGATGAAGAGGATCACGAGGAAGCTGAGATATCTCCTCAAGAGAATATTCTTGAGGAACCACCTATCACCTCATCCCCCATTGTCAATGTTGTGTCTACTCCCGCTTCTCCTCCTGTGACCACATCTGCACCTAATGTCCTTGTTAATCCTCCTCCCATAGGGACAAGTGTTGTGGCACCTACTATTTTGATTCATTATGTATATTCTTCTCCCATCTCAGGGTTTCCATTTGAAAGCCCAAGACAAGTGTTAGACAATGTGACTAGTTCTCCTATGTCATTTCCAACCCTGTCATCACCATCTTTTGACCTCACATCACATTCTGATTTGGAGAATTTTTTGAATTATATGCAAGTCTCTAGAGCTGAAATTCTTAAGGTTATTTTGACTAACACTTCTCCCATCATGACTGTAACTTTTATGGATACAACTACTAAATCTCGTCTGATGGCTACACAACCTGAGGGGAGTTCACCATTGCTACCATGGTTGTCTTCACAAACACCGAAGAGAAGGAAATAAGTCATCTCTCCTTATGAATTTGACTTTTCATAGCTTGTGACTGCCAAGAGTAGAACCAAAAAGAAAGAAAAACTCTTTCTAGGATGCTTTTTGACAAGGAAGGTAATATGTAGAGATAGCTTAGCCTCCCTCTGATAAAAATTATGAGGAAGTAGATCTTGTAGAATATTTTGTCACAAGGGTTGAGTTGGGTAAAGTGACTCATGATAGTTTGAAGGTGAATGCTCAATCAAACTTAGATTCCCTCATTTAGAAATTTGACAAGGAGAAAAAGATGAAAGATCACTACAAAGCTAAGGCAGAGCAACTTACATCTGTGCTATAGAAGATCACTCAATCTTCTAAATCCATCGAACATGAGGCAATTACAATTGGTGCTAAGAATCTCATCATTCAGAAGGTGGAAAAGGTACATGCTAGAGGTAGAGTGGTCGATGAATATTTTGACCACCTAGTTGTGTTGGGAACATAAATGTTGGGGTCATCTATGGGAAAACTGGAAAAGATGGAAAACATAAGAGCAAAATTGGATGACATTATGAATGCTTTCTCTCAAGAGGAAGAATACATGGAAAATAAAGTACAGTCTTGGATTAAGATGAGGAATCTCAAAATAGATAAATTGGAGGAGTTTGGGATCATTCCCAACCAAGACATGTACATGGAAATTGAAGAGTCCTTGATTCACAAAGACACTGTTCTCACCAACTTGCTTAATGATCTACAATCTGCACGAAAACTTGGTGAAGAACATTACTTGCAGCTGATAAATAAAATTGAAGAAATTCCATGTAAGCTATGAGATAACAATCAGAAGCTACTTCCCCCAAATAATGTGGTTCAACAGTTTATTGACATGATTCAAAATGAGTTTGAAGACCGGGCGCTTTTAATACCACTAATGGATTGAATTTTAAATCTTCAATTATCTTTATCCAATATGAAACAATATCTTGGGCAACATGAAAATCCTACAACACTGTTAGAGATTCAGTATCAAGAGCCTGAGGAATCATCAAACATACTACAGTGCTAAAAAATGAAGTGCATGTCATCCTAAAGAAACATGATGATTTCTTGATGCAAAATTTTGAAGAACATTGACCATGCCTTAGTTTAGATTTCAAGTTTTAGTTATTTATAGGTTTTTGTAGTTAACCAAGGACAATTTACATGTCATTTATCAAATTGTAAATACATGTAACAACTTTGAAGTCCTCCAATAATTTTGGACTCCGTCATTGAATAAGTCAAAGTAGTTAGACTTTTTCCTAGATTAGCTCTTAGCTCTCACCTATAAATATGAGAGAGATCATTTGTATTTTTCACCTTCTATCTATTGGAATGAAGTGCTACTGAAATTATTTCTCAATTTTGAGACTTTGGGTTCAAATTGAAAATACAAATCTATTAATAAAAAGAAGGCATATTTTGATATCAGACTTTGTGTTGAATCGAGATTGTTAGAGTGAGAGTGTTCTTATGTCATTTTTTCTTGATCTTTCTTATTGTTAATGGAATAAGTGGCATTTCTCTATTATGATTGGAAGGGATTTCAAGATTAACTTTACAAACTTTTTGTTATATTGATCTCTTGGAATTGTGCATGTTGAAAGCGATTGTTGGTAAAGAATTATTAAGACTTTGAGCTTGGAATTGTTCACTTTATGCGTGGATCATTAATATTGGTAGTTGAAAAACTTTGTGTTGCAACTAGTGATATATAGTTACTTTGGAATTATCTTGGAATCATTGTGGGAAAGAAATTGAAGACTTTGTGTTTCAAGAAGTTTTTCTAAGTTACTTTTGTTCGTTGGTACTTGCGGGTATCAGTTATTATTGCTCTAACTATTTGTATTTGAGAATATCATTGTTATTTTATTTCTCTTATCTTGAAACAAGAGGATATGTTAATGGAGACACCCCCCATGGATAATCGCAATGTATATATTTTAGTTTAGTTTCTAGTTAATTGTAGTAAGCAATAATAAGAAAGCCTCCCCTTTTTGAGAGGAGAGATTTATCTCATAATAACTATGACTAAAAGCACTATTTCATTTTCTGTAAAGGTATTACAAAATATTCACCCAACAAGATCCAAAAATACCAAAGAAATAACAAACATCTTGAGTGCCTTTTTCCATAAGGACGGCAAATGGGTGATGCAGTCTTATTTAGGGAATGATGTATCTTATGAATATTGATAGGGATAAGGTAACTATAGGATTCCAATGACAACACATAACTGAGACATTTGATACTCTAAGGAGCTAAAATACTTTTTTGAAATACCATCTTGATAGAGGACATAGTCTTGACTAGGGAACATACAAGAGGATGAGACCCTAATGAAAAATATGTACAAGGGTAAACCTAGATGGGGACACAAGACCAATATTATATATAAGACATGTGATATTTACACCATGGATAATATATACAACTAATGATGTCAAAAAGAAACCTATTTGTGAGATATTCATAGTATTAGGATCACACAGGATTTGTAGGACACATCTAGAACAAATAAATGAAGCTCAAGAATTGGGATAGTAATCCAATTCATCTAATTCTCGACAACATATAATAAAGGATAAGTGGGATATGATATACAATGGCGATTGAGATAACAATAGGTGGATGAATTGATTACAAAAGCTAGACAAGGATAAGTAGGATAATGGAACTGCCACTTATGTATGATGCTTGTTTCCGGGTTTCCACCACATGCACTTATCCAAGGCACCACCAAGGGTGGTTTTAACCATAGGATGACTTATTTATCTTTACTATTTATCTTTAGTTTTTTTTTCAATATTTGATTTTTTTTTGTATTTTCTAATTTTTGAAAGGTGCGATAACTCAGCTGATTCAAGTATAGAACCTTTTGAGGTGGATGATATTTATGGGTTCATACAAAGGTTCTAATTTTTGAGTAGCCAATTGGTATTCTCCTTAACCATATTTAATTTTGATAACATAAGGACCTAGCCAATTATCCTAAAAAAAATTCTTCTTTTTTTGGTCCTATTGGTTCCATTGATTCTCCTTAAGTACAAGATCACCAAGTTGAAATGGGTGAGGCTTAATCTTCTTGTTGTAACTTCTTCTTAGCCTCTTCTGGTATGCTTGGATATGGTTGTAGGCATTGAGGCACCATTCATCAAGAAGATCTAGTTGAATCAAATGTGCAACTTGATGCTCATCATTGATAATATTTTTCAATGAAATTTGCAAGGATGGGAGTTCCACTTCTATCGACAAGATAGATTCAACACCATAAAATAATGAGTTTGGAGTGGCTCTAGAAGGGATATGGATACTAGTACAATAAGCCCAAAGGGAAGGACTTATATGGAGATGCCAATCATGACTAGTTTCATTGACAACCTTTTTGAGGATTTTGATGGTTTGATTAGTTACCTTCTCTTAGATATTTCCTTGGGGATA
The DNA here is from genome assembly GCA_007258455.2 of Sequoia sempervirens. Lineage (NCBI taxonomy): Eukaryota > Viridiplantae > Streptophyta > Pinopsida > Cupressales > Cupressaceae > Sequoia > Sequoia sempervirens. Next base: position 28,354 of record VDFB02348785.1, read on the forward strand.
ATATGGGGTGGAAAAATGACATTGGATGTGGAATTTATCGTAAAGGATACAACCATGTTTTTTCTTAAATGGTCTATCATTTTTTATAATTATGGTGGAGGGAATACCATACTTGCAGATGATATGGTATAAGATAAACATGGAAATTTGGAGGCCAATAATGAGAGTGAGGGGAATGGATTCCACCCACTTGGTGAAGTATTTAGTGGTGATTATAATGAATGTATGTCCATTGGATGATGAAGGATGTATCTTGTTGAGTAAATCAAAACCCCATTGTGAAAAGGGCCATAATGAAGTGTTGGGTTGTATGCCTGAGATGGTACATGTATCAAGTCTCCATGCTGTTGACAAGGGAGACACTTCTTGACATATTCCAATGCATCATGCTCCATGGTGGGCCAATAATATCATGTTCAAAGAAGATTATTAGCAAGGAATATTCCACTTGTATGAGCCCCACACACACCACTATGTACTTTGTGCAATGCAATATTGACTTTCATAGTGTTTAAACACTGTAGTAAGGAACCATCATATCTCTAATGATATACGGTGTCTCCTAAGATGGTATAGTGGGATGAATGTTGGATAATATATTGGCAATGTTGGTGGGTACTTTTAGGTTGTAAGCATTATTATGAAGGTAGGTGTATATATCATGGTACCAAGGGGACTTGAGAACAACAATTTCACACACCATTTTTGTATCCAAGATATCATATGTTGGTACAAGAAGTTTCTCAACTAAAAATTCACTTTCATGGCTATTTTGGGGCATGTCCAACAAGGAGTCGATAGTAGCCAAATTGCATCAATGAATTTATTTTTAAGATGTGGAACCTGATAAAATTGGATGTGGGCAAAGTACTTATTGAATTTGTCAACCATACACTTGTAGGGAAGCAATTTGTAATCCATAGTTTGAAATTTTTCATTGACCTATTTGATTACGAGTCAAGAGTCACCATAGACATGTAGCTGAATAATATTCCATTGGGTTGTTATTCTCAATCCAGTGATTAAGGCCTCATACTCCACTATGTTATTTGTGCATGGAAAAGATAACTTGAATGACTTGGGTATAAAATCACCTTGAGGGGTGATGAAGATAATTTTCGCACTTGATCCATGCTAAATAAATGAATCATCACAATACAACTTCAAGGAGGCCTTTTCTATAATAATGAAAATAGACTCATCGGGAAAAAATGTAACTAATTGATAGCCATTCACAAGAGGATCTTCAATTAACTGATCCATAATGACTTGGCCTTTTATTGATTTTTTTCCATGCACTCAAAATCAAACTCATTGAGAAGCATGACCCACTTAGCCATAAAAATACTTAAGGAAGTTCTTGATAGTAGATAATTAAGGGGATCAACCTTAGATTTAAGTTTGATAGACTGATTAAGCATGTAATGCCTAAGTTAATGAGAATTGAAAACCACTATAAGGCATTAATTTTCCATAGGAGTATAATTGAGTTCATATCCAACAAGAGTACAAGTGATCTAAAATACCACTCTTTACTTCTTATTCTCATAATTTAACATGTTGAACCAGAAGTGCCCCTAGTGCAACTGAATTAGCTGATATGTATAACAACAATGGTTTTCTTGATGTAGAAGCATGACAATAGGAAAGTTAGATAAATATTCCTTGATTTTATCAAATCCTTGTTGACAAGAAGAACTCCACTTGAATGAGGTATCCTTTTGAAGCAGGTGATTGAATGGCTAGCACTTATCTACAAGTTGTACTATGAAGCATTAGATGGATTACAATTTTCCCTAGATACTCCTCAACTATTTGAGTGTCTTAGGAGGATCCATGTCCATTAAATATTTGACCTTAATAGGGTAAACCAAAATTCCTCTCTTATATATAATGAAACCTAGGAGATTATCAGATGTTACCTCAAAAAAACACTTTTTGGGATTGAACCTCTATTATTGATAATGTTCTAAGTGGTTGAAGATACACTTAAGAATGACCAAATGATCTTTTATAGTCCTATATTTTCCCAAAAAAACATCTACATAGTCCTCCATAATGATGTGAATGATTTCATGGAAGATGACGATCATAACATGTTGATAGGTAGTCCTAGCTTTCTTCAAGCCAAAAGGCATGACTTGATAACAAAAGGGTACCCCATGGGGTTGTAGAAGTTGTTTATGTTGATCTTCTATTATGAAGAGGACTTTATTATACCCTGAGAAGCCATCCATGAGTGACAACAAAACATAACCTATGGTTAGATCCACAATCATATCAATGTTGGGGAGTGGGAATTCATCCTTCGAAACAAGCTTTGTTCAAGTCTCTAAAATCAGTGCAAATACACATGGCCCCACTTGGTTTAGAAATAAGAAAAATATTAGAAATACATTTAGATTATTCAATATGATGAAAAAAATTGACCTCAAATATCTTCTTAAATTCAACCTTGACCAATAGAGCAACTTGGGGATGCATCTTGTGAAGCTTTTGCCTGACTAGCTGAGCATTAGGATGAAAAATTAGGTGATGGATAACAAAAGCGGGATCAAACCTAGGCATATTGAAGTAGGACCATGCAAAATTTATGGATCCCTTTTGAAGAGGAAAATATCCGATATTCATCCATTTACAAAGAGGTTGCCACATATGTAACTTGGGAGTCAGTTATAGTCCACATGTAACAAGCCCCAATGTTTAACCTAATGAATTTACCCATTTTTTAACCATGCGAATAGTTTACATATGTAATTTACAACAATAAAAAATTTCTTTTCTATTTCAATAACAAGATACACATTTGAAATAATCCCATTTCAAACTCCCATTGCATTTACAAAGAAACATTACATAATCCCAAGTAATAATAACATTTTTCCAATTTACAATTTCCATAAAGATAGAGATACATGAATACATACATAGCTTCCAAGAGATTTAATGAAACATAGATACAATGGTCCAAATGTCCTTCCTGCCATACATCCTCAAATTTCAATCGTCAACTGTATGAGGGAGAGCATCACTTAAGCGCTTTTCCACCAACCACAGACTTACTATAATCCACACACATCTACCTAACTAGTAAGATGTCCCTACCCTTCAACAAAGAGATTGGTCTGGTAACCTCATAATATCGACTTCCCTAAGCATGGTGTTGTGTCCTACATAACTAGAGCTACCATACATTGGCTACAACCTACATGTATGACATTCCCTGCCTAATTATACAAACTTGGCTCGTAGTGAACTAACAAGTGTAAATAGTGGATACTTACACTACTTTGGAAAAAGTTTGATATAATCATTCTCTTGGAAGTGAAGTTGTATTTTCATCCACCACTTAGATCGATTTGGTATTTGACCATTCATACTCTTTTCAATCATAACACACATCTAACCAAAAAGGTGATGACATAACTAATTGACCAACTAGGTTACTCCCATCCATAGATTATCCTAACCCCAAGAACAACCAAGTTAACCACACATGTTCACATAACTAAGTGACCAACTAGGTTACTCCCATCTATGGATTATCTTAACCCAAGGAACAACCAAGTTAACCACCCATGTTCAAAATTGACAATTTCAAAATAGCACTTCAATGCAATATCATTTCCCATATCTCATGATCCATTCCAAAAGTAGAACCAATACAACATTAAATGAATCCATTTAAAAAGTATTATCACAACAGTAAACAACTTTATTTCAAATTTGTAATCAACAATCAAATGAACAATCTGACCAAATAGGTTAATCCCAACCTATGGCTTCAATAAAAAAGGAATGCACCAATTAAGTGATCAATCTAAACAAATAGGTTAATCCCAACCTATGGCTTCAATCAAAGAGTAATGCAACAATCAAGTGATCTTAACAATCATGAAACCTCTCTTTCAATATGACTCAAATATTCACATGTTTATAATGTTCACTACTTTCATATCTAATCCAGAGGATGTTATCATCTTGAGAGGAGTTTGTGCTTCTATACCTATAATTCCTTTTCATAATATGGCTTTGGGTTGTCGGAACGTAAGTCCTCTTCTAGAATTCTGCTAATAGGAATAGACTCTTAGTCAGGTATAAGAAAATAACATAACCAGAAAATATGCTTTTCAACCCAATTGTAAAATATTAATACAATCACATCCAAATGTATACCCTAACCTTAGGGAATAAATAGCCCAAATATCATAAGGTAAATATCCATTTAAGAAAATTGTTCTCTACTCAAGCAATCAACTTAACATATAGGTATTACCAATGTAATATTCATTACCCTAATACCGTTATGATACTAAATTCAACCTATTCTATCTCTAAGATAAATCAAGCAATGAAATCATAATAACCTTAAAAATGATAAATTACCATAAATCAATAATAATTCATTTCCTTATGCTCATAATCATTGTATAACACACTCTATAATGCAATCCTATTTCATCTTCATGCAATCAATAAGAATTTCAATCAAGCATATCTTTCTATCCATAAAATAAAGTAGATAATAATAATAATAATAATACATCAATAACATCTAGTATTCCTTACAAAATTTAGAATAAATAAGGAAATAAAAGTAAATAGACAATCATGCCTGGTTATAATGTTCCAAGGAATGACTCTAGCAACTCCGCACAACTTTGCTTGCAAGCTCTGAGATCTCAACTTCACCATTTCAGCTTCTCTCAATCTAGCAATGAAGAAAACACCCTAAATTCTACCACCAATTCCTATTTTTCTAACTCACAATTTGTGATCTATCACACTCTCTCACTATTGCACGCAATAATGACTTGCTTAGAAAAAATACAGCCAAGAGCTTCAACAAGAATGAATGAAGAAATATATGTAACGCCCCACCACGAAACCCTAGAGGACAACACACAATAACACCTAAAAATGAAACAATTTTTTTTTATCAAGTCCTCTAAGGTTTCAAGGTTACGTTACTGGAATCCCATTAACAAACTAGCATGAAAGTAAATCACCATGATAAATAAACAACATCCATATTAATCCAATTAACTAACATATGCAATAACATCATTTACATTAACCATTACATACGAGAGTTCATCAATTAATTACATCATTTCATCATTACATCATGAACAATAAAGTCTCAGACAGCGGAGAGAGTACAATAGGAAGAATAATACATACAATTGAACAGAAAAGCAGTCGTAGATAAGAAGATACCCATGAACTGAAACAATGCGTAAGCCCTGGTATCCAAGAGCAATCATCACAAACACGAATAATGGAGGAACCCAATGGAGTGGCAATGCTTTCACCCAACCAAGGAACCCTAAGGTCCACCCCCGATGCGCTAGGAGATAACAATACATGAACTACCAAGCGAGAAGAAGAGAAAATACTATTGCCAAAAGGCTAATATGACTCCAACATACAAAGCCACAAACAAAAAACATAAAGAAACTACCTACAGTACAAGAACAACAAGAAAAACAAATAAGGTAAAATGATTGTTATAGGATAATCACATCAGCATAATTGTTATAATATCAGTTGGCATAACCTTCCAGGCTACCGAACCCCGATCTGGGTTACCCTGTCGCTTTCTAATGTTAAAATTTCCGGCCCCATACAAACTAAGGGAGATCAACATACCTTCTTAGCTAGACTGCACTGGGTTTTGCTATTCTAGTGGGCCTTCCCACTCATCTTGAGCCTAAACAAGCACTTGAGCCATGAGTGAGGCATTATCTTGATTAATGTAAACTACTCAACCCCCTAATTTATTTTAGGTTATCACTGATTAAGAAACTCTTAATGAGTTACCCTGGTGCCCCTTTTTGTGTCGGGCCCCCCATTGAGAGCCACTCTCCCTACTAGTAACAAAAGACTCAACAATCCACTTAATTGGGTAAGCCAACTTGCACAACATATAAAACCACATGTAATATCACATAAAGCGAGGCATGCACTAACTCACACAAAGTCTCCACAGATAACCATACCACAGTGCAAGGCTAGAACCCACATAATCTTAAATCAAGTATAGAGTCAAATGTTCACAAAGAACCAACATAAAAAGTCAATCACAAAGAAAACTCTTTTTCCTGAACCTCTAGAAGACTTCCCAACCAATAAACACAAAAAGGGACTCCCATAAAGAACATTTGCAACCAACATCCTAGCTTCCAAGAAATTTAAACCTTAAGACATAACTCTCAATAACTAAAGTTTAAGAAATCATCAAATCAACTATTACACAAAACACGAGTACAATCAACCAAGCATCATTAATTTCATTCCTTTAAATCAATCTCTTAACTTATACAACAACTCAAGGCAATAATAAACACGAAATTCTAGTATGGAATTACAAACAACCATCAAAAGAATTCAACATTTTATCTAATATAGGTGAACTGATATCTCTTATTTGATTTTTTCCTAATTACTCACCCACATAATCATTTAATTATGAAAGCAAAAATAATCTTTTACTCTAATCATAGTGTATACACATGTAATTATATATAAGTAGACTTATAATGCTAATAGAATGTTATTTTCACAACGATAGATTATAATGTAGCAATATAATTATATTCAAGCATAATTGTATTTACATACATATATATATAATGATGTATATATATTTATTTTAACAAAAAGCAAATTTCTTTATAAAAAGACTATAACACAACAACTAAATTTTGACATGTATAACATACCTTTATCTAACAATATACATATATACTTCGAATCTCCATCCTATTGCAATCACAATGAAATACTAATCCCACAAATACATATCTTGTAAACTAAATACATATTATGTTTTAAAGAATACTGATAGGTATACATTTCGTTAACACAAATAACTAACTCAATACCCAAGCACATAATGTATATGCATAACTATCTATGCGTCTTTCCAGATTACAATGATGGTGAAGACTATATACCTTGAAGTTCTCTAAAATAATCCAAAAGCCCCTCTTCAGTTAACTTCCACTACCTTATTAATTACTCCATCCGTAACTGCATTCCATCTCCCAAAGTTAATTAATTCATTTTCTTTTATATTTTTCCCACTATCCACAATTTATTCCACTTATTATTATTTTTATAATTTTTAAATCATATCTTATGATTTGCACACAAACGAATCAAATAATTAAATATTAAATATTAATTTAATTCTTTATTTCCCACTTGTTTGCATATTATTGTAATTTAATATATTTATTTAAATAACCCCTTTTAAACCATAAAGTTTAATTTATTAAAATCAAATAAGGACTTTAATAAATTTTATTTAATTAATACTTCGATTATATAAAAGCTTCTATTTTAATTATCTCTATGTCTTTTAATTTCAATAATCTTTTATTTTAATATAATAATCGAACAAAAGCACTAATCAAGTACAAATCAACCAATTTAATCAAATGCACCACAACACACCAAGGTGAAACGCGGAGGGGCATTACAATACAAATGAATAAGAATGCCTGAAAGGTAAAGAAGCTACCTCTATTTATACTAAAATATGAAAAACTTATTTCTATTAACAAGCTCTACAATCCACCACCTTTTCTCTTATAACTGCCACCACTTAACAACAAAACCAACTTCTCCTCTAAATGAGTCGACTAAACCTTAAGAAGTGAGATGTGACTGCTCAAACTGTTAATATACAAACACATACACACTCCCTATATTTTCTATCTCTACTAAGGTTGAGTCACCCTCTTAACTGCCAATAATATCCCTTTTACTGAGTCAAATAGAGTAATGGATACCCATAGGTTACTTATTTGCATTGTGGATTTTATTGCCTACCACATCTTCCTTTGGCGCCTATATTGGTGGCTACCAATTCAATACAATCAAATTCTCTCTAATATCTGCCACATTGTGGCTTTTCCCAAGTCTAACACCCCTCCATATGTTGAGTGTGGCTTTCAAACTTAACATCTTTGATATTTAATTGCATTATCAACAATCCATTTTGGCGTTGCATTTATGCACTAGCTTTTTTTCTTGCTTGTTGCCTTTCATGTGGCATATTTGCTTATTAATACACAACATTAACTTTAGCATTCAAATGTATTATTATTCTTTTGCATATTGTAGCCAGTTTGGGCGCATCATTTTACTTATTACATGCCTTCCATAATGTTCCACGCACTTTTACCTATGTGCACTATATTTGCAACAAAAATGACAAAGCTCATTTAATGCACTTTTGCTTAATAATATTTCCTCACGTATATGAGTATTTGCACAGCTTAAGGTTTAAGTTTTTGGCTTTATACAAGCCTTACATTATTCAATATGTCTGCATTATATATGCGTTGAAACACTAGTAACATTTCATATATATATATATGTTATAACATTCAATTGTTATATATATATATATATACTTTAAAACCATCAATTGCCATTTAAATATAATATATATATATATATATATATATATATATATATATATATGCATGTACATTTTATTAATATGTATATATATTTATTATTATTTTAGTATCTATAGTAAACACACACACATACACACACACACATATATATATATATATATTCATCGATAGGTACATATATAGTGTATATATATATATATATATGTCATATATGTAAAATTGATATCCCCATGCATATGATGTATTCGTGTATGGGTACGTATACACTCACAAGCATGAGTTATTGTATTCACATTCATATATATATATACATTCAATGTACATACTTTATCGATTAATATGTATAAATATAAATACACAAAGAAGAACTTACATTGAATACAAAGATTTAGTCACGTAATTTCCAAACTAAGAAACAATCAAGAAATCAAAGACCAAAACTAAAACCATTACAAATCATCCCCAAACTATGATCAAAGGTTTACTTACTAATTCTTGAACTAACTTGACTCAACTTAACCAAACTAGGATGTGCGTGTGTGATAGCTCAAATAGGCATATTAGGGTTACCAAACCAAGCTCCTCTCCTGAGTGATACTCCCCCTCTCTTTTGGAGGGCTTGATCCTTTCCTGCATCCAACTTAGTGCATCACAAAGGTAGTTAGCCGATATCATGAAATTCATTTGCACCCTATATTATTGACATCATCAAAGCATTAAAGCAATCATATTGTAACACATATTTATTCATCACATTTTCCATCAGTATATATAAAACATAATCATGCATTAAAAATTTGATAATACCACAATGGGGTGTAACATATCAAAGTCATGATTTTCATTTAATATCATACTTTCTCATAAAGGTAAAAGAAATTTGGTAACTTAGCAACACGATGTAACACCACAAGTTAATTTCTTTGGTTTCTTATATTAGAATGATGGATCTTTTTGGTTGTTGTGTACCCAGGAGGGGAAGATGAACATCCTCATCCTTTGACACCTCAAGGATTTTTTCATTAGAGGATACACTCTCTTTTTTTACTTTTGATAGATCTAGAAGTGCCTCAAGAAGGTTTTCACTAAAATATCATTGATTGTTATTTTGATTTTTACTTTTGTAGTTAAGGAGTTTATCTTCCCCAAAGTAGACATGTCGATCTATGGTGTGGAAAAAATCAGATCAGTGGTCCCCAAGAGGCATGCCCTCACCTCAGCCCATGAATTCTATAAATTCTTCATCATTTTGGAATACATTGATATTTGGAAATCCTTGTTGATCCCAATCAAGGAGTTTAGGATGGCAACGTGGGAGGTCAATGAGAAGGATGGTGGTGGAAAAGATGGAGGAGATATCTAAATCATCATAGGAAACTTTGATGACTTCTTTTGTGATGTTTTTTGTAAGAAAAATATTAGTGTCAACATTATTGGAATTACTTGACCTAATGTGGAGGACTTCTTTTGTTTAGAGTCATACCCAAGTCCTTGATGTTTCTTTTTAGTAGGTATAACCAAAGGTTGGATCATACCTTGTTCATGAATGCCAAATCCTTTCCCTTGATATTTAACCCTTTGAGTCATATAATGAGGAATATGATAGACTCCCTAGAAATACTCTAAGATAGTATTTATGTTCTTAGGTTCTTCCTAGTATACCCATTGACTAAGATCTTCTTCAATTTATTCTTGTTCCAATATGCCCAAAGATTAGAAAATTGTGGATCCAAAATTTTTGGTAACCGGTGGTTGTTGGAACTTTCAAGGGGATGGTTTCCTAAAGGCATGTGGAGTAAGGGGCATGAAGACCACATTGAGTGCATCAGTTATTTCATATTCTCCACACCCCTTATCATTGATCTTGACCTTAAAGAATGTGGAATCAAGGAGGGTGGATGGATTGGATGGTGTGGAGAGTGTGTTGGGATTGATGTAAGACAAAGATGAGTTTGTGTTAGAAGGTGTAGTATATATTCTAAGGAAATAACAAGATTGGGGGAATGAGGCTTCAAGATCACAAAAGTACTCAAAAGGATAAGGATTTTGGCATGAATTATGACTCCAATGCGATTGTGGGTGAAATTTAGTCATTGATGGTATGCAGATGGAGTGACCTACATGACATGAATCTATAGGTGAGTGGGGAGAAGGTTGTATGGAAGATCAAGATCAATGGAATGACACATTGTATACTACAATGTTGGACCCACCTGAATGGGGAGACAAATAGTACCTTTAAACTCCCTTTCTACATTGTCATAAGCCTTAATGGTGATCACTTGATGGTCTAAATCAGCCTGAGTATTGTTGACGACGGTTTTACTCGCAGTAAACAATTAAAATAAAATCTCCACAGACAAGACCGCGAAGAGCCTATCCTTCTTGAAAGATATGGAACAAAGATAACCTAAAGGTAAAATCTGCATTCGCAGGACAAAGATTGGCTTCGTTCAATCCCAAGTCTCCGATAACTAGGTCATGGTTGCACTAGGGTCGCTCTCGGGTAATGATGTGACATTTGTTGTTAATCTCAAAGGGACTACGGTTACTTCCAGCTTTGCTAAGGATTGTAAACATTTCACATAAAATTTCACCTCATTCATCGAATAACATCATGAAACCAAAAGATTCAATATAATATTTCATGAACATCACAAATTCTTGCTATCACTTAAGTAGATTTAGCATTAAGCATTCAACAACTTCATGGAAAATAAAATATTTTCAATAAAATTCTTTCCATTCATTTATATTTTTTGGAACATTTTCAAAAATATTAAACATCTATTCTAAAACAAAGTATAAAAAATACTAAAAAATAAAAGTTTCTCCCAATTATTCTCCATGGATGCCCCAAAGAATTAATCAAAATAGAGCAAACCGCTTTATATTTCACTAGATTGCTTCACAGCTACGTATAAAATAATGCAAGCTTTTAAAGAGAGGGTTTCATTTATGGACACCGAGTAGGTTCTATATGAACCCTTAAACAATGTAGCATACATTCTTGTTCGACCGAACTTACAAAACTAGCTACAAAAGATACTAAGATAGGTAGTTATCCATAAAGCTATAATATCAATTAATGTCTATGTGCATACAAAGTTTTATGCCAAAATGGTTTAGAAAACAAGAAAAAAGAACAAAACTTAAAAAAACTTTATGCTCCTCCGACATCCACAAATTCTGAACTTAAAATAAAAATGTGGGAGGAGATGGCCTTTTATAGAAACAAGGCCCCATAAGTTCAACTTAAAAAGTTTTTTCAGAGAATCAGAAACAACAAATTAAAATGTGGCACGTGGCATCTTCCAACTGTCATCAAGAACATTCTAGAATAGTCAAGGCTTTTACTTCATCCACAACAACACTTCTCTTCATACTTCAACACAAACATTTTGTATGAATCAAGGCTACCTGCTTCCTTCCAAAATACTGGAATGAGGAACATCTACCAGGACTGGGATCAACCAACAAATTTAAAATTGAAACCAAAATAAACTTCATCATATTTAGTATCCAGTATCCGGTTCTTTCTCTTTTGCTTAGGACTTGAGTTCCGGGACTCTTCCTTCTTTCTTTAGTTGATATTCTCAAAAATCTCTTAATATTTGATGCATGCGCTCTTTTGAAATTCTTTGTATTGCTCTCCAAGTGAGCTCGAGCCTAATATATTCTTCAGTTACTCAAAGTATGACATCATTTTTTTGTGCTTTGTCTGCTTCATACTTGACTGTAACATTTTTGCACTGTGTTATTTCATCAATGACCTCTCGCATCAACAATTGAACAAGATCTCTATTTATCATTTCTATCCATTCCTTGAAAGCTTTAGCTTCCTTTCACTCCTGTCCCAATGTTTGGGGATCAAAACCTTGACGTGTCAATATTTCAATAAACTCTTGATTTTCACTGATCAATCCTCTACACTCGGCGGTGACTCTTTCAAATCCTTCAATACATTGTATTAACATGCCACCTTCCCATTTCAACTATTTCTTCCACTTTCCTGGCAATGAAATTTCAGGTCCTGATATTACATTATTCTGTATTAACTCTTGGATCTCTGTCTGCATGAGAATTTCAATGTTTTTCCTTTCATCAATGACCTGCTCCTGGCGAAATCTACATTCATCTTCAAATCTTTTCAATTTCTTTGAATGATGGCATGCTTCCTTGTACTTTCTTATTGCATCTAGAATAAATTCTTCTCCTTGCTTTACCCAGTATTCAATCCATTCTCCAAACATATTCATTTTATGACGAACTACAACAATTGCATCCACTTGCTCCTATGACATCAACACCGGATGTTGGGGTAGTTCAGCTTGTTCTCGACCAGATAAAGTCAATGACTTAATAAAGTGTTCCAAGGTAACTCGTTCTTTCAATTCTCTTTTCTTGTATTTATATTTCTGTACTTTGGCAACAATAGCATTTAAGTTTACTTTTATTTCCTCTAATTCTTGTTGCTAAGACGAGTGTCCAAGATTAATACTTGTGATCTTATACTCCTTAGGCGTTATCTCATGTCTATCCTTGTCAATTGTTGGAGTGGCTATCTGAATAGTTCTATTGCCATTTGTATTCCTCCGTATGACATGCTTTGTCTTTGCTCTGCTCCTAGGTTTAGAAGTACTTACTTCTTGTATAAAATTATTAAGATTCAGAGGTATTACTTCCACTTCCATTGGAGAAGCTAATTCCATGACTAACCAATTAGGTGTATCATCATCTTGTTGTACCTCTATAACATCTCCCTGTTTACCACTTGTTTCAGGAACTTCTTCTCTTTGGTTTGCCACATTTTCTAAAATGGGGGTTTCCTTAGTGATATTTGGCATAGATTCGGGATTGGTAGGATTTGACACTACCTCCTCTATTTGGAGACTTATATTTTCCTGTCTATCTAGATTTTCCATTTCATCTCTCTAAACATTATCTTCTTCATTCACTGCTACACCAGAATTCTCTCTATTTTCAATTCCATCTCCTGCAAACTATGTAGCTTCTTCTTCTAGAATTTCAATTTCAATTTCAGTTTCAACATGGCCTTTCTCTGATTCTTTGAAGACCTGCGAGTGTTCATTAACATTTTGCACATTCCCAAATGAAGACTAGGAATCAAGAGTATCTTCAAAAATTCTTTCATCAATAGGATTCTGCTCTGCAGTCTCCCCTACTTCCATTTCAAGTACGCTAGGGTTTCCTACCTTTGAGGCAAGTGTTCCTTGAATAAACTCTTCTTCTTCAACATTTATGGGGTTGGAGCTTGTATCCTGAATTTCTTCTATCACCGAGTGTACCATAGGTTTGTCTTTAGACTTCTTTTCTTTCACTTTATCCCACATAGCACCCCATTTGTCCATCTGTTCTTTAATTTTTGCTTCATCTTCTTCAAAAATTTCCTCTAGAGCTATAGGAGTCCCTCCCAGTGCTTGTTTCATACTAGCCATATTAATAGAAGGGGGAGAGGTAAATAATGCTGCAACCCTTTGAGATGCAGACCTGGTTTGTGCACCAACATTTTCTGTTGCTCCTGTTCCTTCATCAATAATTACTCTTGTTTTGGGTTTAGCCATGGAGGAAGATGCACCTTTAGGTCTTACTTTTAATTTATCCTTACCTATATCTGCATCTTTCTGTTTGTCAGATGGTTTTATGGGAACTTCTTGTCTTGTAGTTTCAAGGGTTCTTTCTTCAATTCTAACACCTGGAGTCGCCTTACTAGTCTTTCTTTTCTTCTTGGTAGGCTCTCCACTTTCAAAAGCAATTTCATCTCTTTGTTTCCTTCTTTTATCTTTTGAGAAGATAGGTTGAATTCCTCTTTCTCTCAAACCTTTGCAAAAATAGAGTATACCTTAAAATTGGTCTAGTAAAGTCATCAATTGATGTCATATCTTCATCATCAACACCTGGGTTTGGAATGGGTTCATCATATACCCTATCATCATTGTAAAATTGATTCAACACCTGACCATCATCTTACTCCAATTGGTCCGAGATGTCATAAAGCTTGAGCATCCGAGCAAATCTTAAAGTCATTCTTTCATATTTTCTTCTTCTTACCACGTGCTTGTCTTCACAGTTAAGCCAATAATCTTCTAAATGAGGCACATGAGCATGAAAACCAGCTATATTTTTAGCAATATTTCCTTTAATATCATAATACACTCTCTAAAGAGGGAATTCTTCAAAATGGTAGGTCCTCAGTTCTTCTTCACACAAATCAGTCACTCTAATTGCCTTGCACATAATTTCCTATTGTAATGGGAAATTTGAAAGAGGCCTTTTTAAGAGCATGGATATAAAGAGCTTGAGGTGGTTTTAATTGTCTCACTAATTCCAATAAAACAATTTTATCTATAGGATACTTGGGCAGCATGAATGGGTGTCCATCAAATCCCTCCACTCTAATGTAGGAGTAAGTTGGGAACTGTATATACCAGCCTCCCATAGGACGAATGACACTTTGTGCTTCTAGGGATAATCTCTTAGCTTTATCACCTTCCATTGTTCTCACCAATTTCATAGAGAACAAATCATTCAATTTTCTGTAATCATCTTTATACCTGTGGACAGTGATCTGGGGTAGATGTGCATATATCAAATTGTTGCCGAATTTTGTGCCCAAAGTACCTATTTGTTTCAACCCTTGTTTACTGGCTCTCATAACACATGAGTAAATGACCTATGATGACATGTAGAAGCATCTGGTTTTGGGGAATGTAGTAATCTGTTCATGTAGTATGTCGCTTATTAATTTTCCCCAATGCAGCTCCAAAGGACCCTCCATCATGCGAGAATTATCACA
Organism: Sequoia sempervirens; assembly: GCA_007258455.2. Lineage (NCBI taxonomy): Eukaryota > Viridiplantae > Streptophyta > Pinopsida > Cupressales > Cupressaceae > Sequoia > Sequoia sempervirens. The sequence goes on from VDFB02348785.1 coordinate 43,606, forward strand.
AACATCCAGGGTTCTAATTTGCTTGCATCTCTTAAACCAGCTACTCTACTCAACAAAGTTATAATGTCTTGCATTTCTTGTTTAAACATAGACCTCTGAATTACCTTGGTCTATTGTGTAATTGGTTGTTGGCACCAGTGGGTGCTCATAATTTCTCTATTACGCTCTTCAGCGCTCTGATATGTCTTGGTCTTGGTCTTTAGGTCAACATTGAACATCTGTGTGTAAATGGGGAGACCAAATGTGTATATGATTCCTTTTTGAGACAGGTCTACATAAACTCTCCCTTCTTTCTCAACAAACCTCTTGGCTGGGTTATAATGATTTATACATTGCATAACTAATTCAGGAGCTTCCATTGCTGGCGAAAACCCTCCTGTAGGAATTAATCCATTTTCCACAACACTCTTGGTACATTGGGAAGCATTCTCTTGTAATAGCCGTGAGTGGATTTCAATGTCAGAAGACCATCCCATGTGGGTATTTGTAACCACTATGTTGATGGGTATTGCTTGTGAATTGCAATACTTGAATTCATCTTCTACCCTTGTGTCAGAAGTACTCATTTTATATATAATGTGCTCTAAAATTTTCAGAATATGTGTCTTGTGTGCAAGTTAGGGTTAGATTTAACCAAAATTTATGTTTCATAAAATTTTCAATTCATGTTTGATTAAATTTAACAATTCAGAGAATAATTAACATTTCAATTTCAAAATGGGAAATACCATTATCAAGATTTTTAGCTCGAGAAACTCTTAACAAAGTATTAGTTATTCAGAACATACCTGGTTCTGGTTATTAATGGTGATTCTTCATAATGCAACTTTAAAACCCTTGGTAGCTGCATCTTAGTTTCTCAAAATTTTACTTCTCTTTGCGTGCCAATGTTGCTTCAGTAATTCAATGTCCTTAGCAAATTTGCAATATGACACGAAGTGGAGTGCTGAAAAAGAAATTGCATGCTTGAGGTGGTGCCAAGTACATAGGTAGTTCGCCACCTTCATTAATTACCTATTATTTCACATTAATTCCTAGAATAAAGGTGCAATCGTTACAGATTATGGTCCAAATCACGAGCCCCTATATTTCTGCGTTGGCTCGTTATTTGAGAAGAAAGACGACGCAGTGATTATAAGTGGCAATCAAATGTTACTTTGGTTCTTTGCAAGGTATATGTCTTTAAAGATATGTAATTGATTACTGATCACCAGGATTAAAGCTTTCCGATATTGCTTTTGAAAGGAGCAAACAACATCGGGATCCGAGAAATACCTTTTCGAGAAAAAAGAAAACCAGAACGAAAGGAAATACCGGAAACAAAGTCTAAAAGATAAATTTAACACAATTTCAAAGTAGACTCTCCGGTTTTTGACTTTCAGAAAGAAACAATAAAATATCGGACTTCGATAATAAAGGAAACTACCGGGATTAAAATTTTGATCAATGAAATACCGGGCGGGGCTAGAATCTTATGAAGATATAATTTCTTTTGGGCTCAAACGCAGGACTCTGGGATTCTGGTTTTCGGCAACAGACTAAACATTAAGAGCATACCAAAACACCAAAACTGAGAAACAAAAAGGATATAACAACAAAAAGGCCAAGTGAAAATGAGAGAGGAAATTAGCAACCAACCGAGCAATCAAAACAATGCCAAAACAAGAGAAAACAAAACAAAAAGAAAGGAAAAGAAAAGAAAAAGAGGGGGTTCACATTTTTCCAAGGGGAAAAATGGGGCGTGTTGTGAGACCACACAACAAGTATATCCCACTTTTTTTATGAACTTTAATGTACAAAAATTGAGGGTATAACCATTATAGATAACAAGACTCATTTTAATTTATGTTTGGAAATGAGGACTTCGATGTGTAGTGGACAGTTATGGGATGGATCAATGGGTGGCATGTTGTTCTAGCTAAAACCTGTTGATGGGTTTTTTTGCACCTTCTCAACACAGGTAGTGCACAAGTGCACTACCTCTCTTGAAAGGTAGAAATCTGCAAACAAGTTCCATATCACTACCCCAAGGTTTCAGATGTTAGGTCATGACAATGCTTGCAATATCTCAGTTGGTTGATGTGTTTTGTTGGTATCACAAGGTGGTCTTATGTATGAGTTACAAAGCATGGGAATTTGGGTATGCAAATGGAGTTTCAAAGTGTTGTAAGTGAATGAATAGTGGCTATCCACTCAAAACAACAAGCATAAAGCCACCAAGTTCATCTGATTCAACATTATGGTGATGCTTGGGATCCTACTCTAACCAAGGACAAAGAAATAGAAAAAAGGAAAGGGTTGAGAAAGTTGTTCTAATCCTAAGCTACAAATGAATAGTAACAATGGAGGGTGCTACAGTAGACAGATTCCCACAAACTAGATTTTGCTTGACCAAGAAAGACCTACAACTACACAAAATTAGTGCAATCTTCTAAGGACTGTAGATTTTTAGATTATGCATTTACCTCATGAACATACAATTGAACTAGGTTGAAGCAAATAAGTTAGCTCAAACTAGCTTTACAAAGTGATTCATCATCAACAAACCACAAAAAGCATGAGCTGGAAGTGCATCAAATACTATAACAACCAACACCATTAAAGTCATCCAAGAAACTACAAGTTAAAACTAACATGGAGGTAGAACCATGCATGCAAGATGATCAAACTCAAAGATAGCACACATAAAATCATGCAATGTTGTATTTTATTGTTGCAAATGCCCTTTACACCAGTTCTCCAACCATTTACAAATGAGGGGCAAGCCCCTATTTATAGTTTTCCAAAGCCCAAATGAATGGCTAGGAT
>VDFB02348786.1:0-79760 GCA_007258455.2 Sequoia sempervirens
TATTTATAGGAAGCCATGTAGCAACACAATATCTCATCACCTCAGTATTCTACCACACATAGAAGGAAAGGTTGTGCTCTTTTTGCACAGGCCTTACCTTCAAAATCTACATGGATACTTGATTTTGGTTCTTTTCACCACATGACACATACCCAAGATTTTGTTACCACTCTTTCACATTTTGGCACTTCACATATGTTGGTGAGTCCACTCAACTTTCAATTTTGGGTTAATATTTTATTCAGTTGGAAGGTGGTTGTCTTCGTAATGTACTTGTTCCTGATATTTCCACTAACCTTCTCTCAGTATACCAAATTTTTCATTTTGGCACTAGTAGGATAGTTGAGTTCTTACCACATGATGTGGTTATTTGAGACCTCCATGATCTTGATCTTGTTGTGGCTACTAGGAGTGTTGATTCTACATCACGACTATATAGATTTTATGGATTTGAGATCTCAGGTAGTTCTGGTTCATCTCTCATAGAACATGTAAATTTAGTGAGTAAGCTTTGGTATGAGCATTTTGGCCATATCAATTACATATATCTCCAGCAGATGAGTACACGAGTATTAGTGTTTGGGTTTTCTAAGATTTCCTATACTAATGGTGTTTGTTAAGGATGTGATCTTGGAAAACATCACTTGGATTATTTTCCTACGAGTAGAGTCGCATATGCTAAGGCACCCTAGAGTTGGTACATAATGACCCTATGTCCTTTTCAACTCCTTTTTCAAGGACCAAATATGTGCTCATATTTATTTATGACTTCTCCAGGTGTACATAGGTGTACTTTCTTACATGTAATAGTAATTTCTTTGATTCTTTTAGGATCTTTAAGGAATTCATGGAGAAGCAGTTTGGTCTTTCTATCAGGAGGATACACATAGATAATAGAGGAGTATTTAAATCAAGATTTTTGAGAATTTTGCACTGAGTATGGTTTGTAGCATTAGCTATTCTCTACACCCCACATTGAAATGGTGTTACTAAGAGAAATAAAAAAACCTTATGGGAGATGAAAAAGGTATGATTCAATCTCGAGATATGGATTATTCATTCTAGGCAGAGGATATGAATTGTGTCAATTACATTCAGAATTAGATGCCTTGTAAGGAATTGCAACATATGACTCTTAAGGAGGATTGGACCCATGCCATGCCCAATGTATCTTCATTCAAAAATTTTGGTAGTGAGGCTTGGGCATACATTCCAAATGCTTAGCAAAAATCCATGGAGAAGAAATTCTTACCACTCATATTTGTTGGCTATTGTGAGGATATTAAGGCATATAGGTTGTTTGATCCTAATTCCAGAGAGGTCTTGTTTCGGTGAGATGTCTAGTTTGATGAGCACTTTCCTCTAATGGATTCTCTATCACCAACTTCTCTCTCACTACCTGCTCCTCCTACTTCATCTCTTGATACTTCCTTATCTCTTGAGGAGGAGGATGATGATGATCCACCTTCACCACAACCTCCAGATATTTAGTCTTTACCAAAGTGGGCTCACAATAGTCTTGAACAATTGTATCTTTGGTACGAAAACCTTTGGATTCTCATCATACTCATTCACAAACATCAGGTTCTAGTCTTTTGAGTCATGCCATTTTGAATGATCCTCAAAAAATTTCACATGTGATAGGTACTCCTGAGTGGGATAAGACCATGGAGGAGGAGTATTTTTTCACTGATGAAGAATAATTCTTGGGATCTAGTTCCACTTCCTACGAGAAGAAAGTTGGTTCAATGCAAGTGGGTGTACCATAATAAATTTTTTGCAGGTGGTTCTATTGATAAGTATAAGGCTTATCTTGTTGCAAAGGGGTTTTCTCAGGTTGAGGGAATTGACTATTCTAAGACCTTTGTGCCTATTACAAAGATGGACTTTATTCGCAAGGATGGACAATATTTCAGATGGATGTGAAGAGAGCCTTCCTGCATGGTGACCTTAATGAGGAGATTTATATGGAGCAGCCTCAGGGATTTGTGTAGGAATCTTCCCTAGTTTGCAAACTTCATTGTTATTTATATGGTCTCAAACAAGCTCCTTGGGCTTGGTATGAGAAGATGGACTCTTTTATTCTTTCTTCTAGCTTCACAAGATCTCATTTTGGTCCCATAGTGAACATTCAAATATAAGAGGGTGATATTTTGATTCTAGTGCTATATTTTGATGATTTGAATATGACAGGTAGCTCATCCTCCATGATTCAGAGTGTTCAACAAGCTTTGATGGAGCAGTTTGAGATGACATATCTCAACCTTCTGCACTACGTTCTTGGTTTACAAGTTATTTAGTCTTTGAAGCATATTTCCATATTTTAGAAAAAAGTATGCTCTTGATATACTTCAGAGATTTTGCATGCTTGATTGCAAGCCTACCCCCACTCATTTTAATTCAAGTGTTGTATTATCTTCCACTTGCTCTACTCCTTCAATAGATTTTACATTATATAGGAAGTTGGTTGGAAATTTGTTTTACCTACCACATTCCTATCCCAATCTTTCCTTTGTGGTTGGTCGTGTCTCTTAGTTCTCACATGATCCACATGAGATCCATTGGAAAGCTTCCAAACATATTTTGAGGTATATATAGGGCACATCTCATTACGGCATTCACTAAATGTCAGGAGCTTCTTAGATTGTTGACTTCATTGTTTCATATTAGGTTGGTGATGTCAATGATAGGAAGTCCACTTCTAGATTTGTGTTCTAGCTTAGTTTTGGTCCCATTAAATGGTCTTGCAAGAAGAAATTTTCTATTGCTTTATCATCTACAAAGGTTGAGTATTGAGTAGTAATTTTAGCCAGCTAGGAGGTTTTATGGCTTTGTCAATTAATGACTGAGTTTGGTTTTCTTCCTGATAGTCCCACTATTTGTTGGTGCAATAATCAAAGTGCCATACACATTTCTTGCAAGCTAGTGGAGCATCAAATTACAAAACACATTGAGATTCACATTCACCTCATTCAGTAGATGATTCAAGATGGCTTTCTCATCTTGGAGTATATTCCTACAAAGGAGCAGTTTTTTGACATCTTCACGAAACCTTTGGCATCACCTTTCTATCTTTAGCTATGATCAATGCTTTGGATGAAGTTGTCCTTGGGGGCCTTCATAAGCAATTCCTTCATATTTTTCATGCATGTTTTTATCTCTTTTTGGAGTGGATTTTTTCCCATTAGGTTTTATCCATTTCTATTCTTTATAGAGATCTTTTGTTGTACATGGGTGCCTCATTAGGCCTAATTGTCAAGACCCGTCTTTGATTTTCCTTCATTCTTCCTTAGTTTTTAGCTTATGCTTAACTTCATCTTAAGGGGTGGTTTTAGAGTAAAAGGTTAAATCACCTAATTAATTAATTTATATTCATTAATTAATTAGGTCCCCTTTACTCACTTGAGCCAAACTTAGGATTTATTTTTTGCATTATTAAATTAGCTTATATTATCTCATTATATAGGATTGTGACACTTGTCACATGTTGATTTAATATATTCGTAGGGTTTCACTTCTAGGGCTTTTATCTCCTTTCATAAGGATTGATGTATCATTGTAATTATTCATTCAGGATTTTTGCATCAATTGATTCTCAGGTTGTTGAGCACTTCTTTTGCCTTTGATCTTCACTTTTGTGATAGGATATTTTCTTGTAGGTTCTTTCTAGGTTTTGTGGAGTTGGTTTTGCAACTTCAACATTTATTATTTCTCAATTCTTCCATTTTTTTTGGTTGATCAAATTCTTGCATGGAATTATTTTTATTTGTTGGGACACATTCTATATTTCCTTAAACATCATTTATTATTGAAATTTTTTATAATCTATAAGGCCTCATGCTACTCTATATAGCATTTGATTTAGAAATTTTCCTATTCATCACATGATAATAATATTTTTAGTTCCTTATCTCTATTTCCTTTTTACGTGTGATTGGCCATTTATATTTCTACTCAATCCTATTTATTGGTTGTTCCTTGATTGCATAAATTTATCTTTTGTGTTGTGTTTGTAGCTATTTTAATTTCCATTGTATTGTCATAACTTTGGTTGTTCCTTGATAGTACGACATGTTGCTCAATAATTCCTCACTTTATTTCATTATTTCTCAAGTAGGTGGTTACTTCAATGTTTGTTTGATTATATTCTTAGCAAGTTATAGGATCGACCTTTGTTTCTTGGTCGGTAGCTATTATTTTTATTATCATTATTAATGAGGATACTATTAATGGTTGGTAGAGGTAGAAAGAGAGAATAGAGGGGTAAGAAACGAATAATTGATCTCTCTTGAAGGAAAATTAATGAAAATCTATTTAGTAGATTTGAAATGAAGAATAATACTCTTTGTGGTAGAAGAGGGAATTGGAGGATAAAGGCTATGTTGAGAATCCTTGTTGCTACAAGTTACTATAACTATTTTTTTTTATGCAAGTTGTATTGTGTTATAGACAAATAATAAAATTACTATAGTTTTATATTATTTATTTCATGTTACATATGTGTGTTGATTGAGTCATAGGTTCCTAGATTAGGTAGTGTTTAATTAGAATCCTTGGTATAGATTGGACCATTGAGTGATATTGACTCTTGTGCATGACAATTGTATGGATTTTTCATGAAATGTTTAATGAAATATAAATTATTGAGTTATATGGATTTATTTATGGTTATAATGACATATATGACATTGGTTTCTATAGGTTTTATTTGAAGGTTGCATCAATTATGGTATGTCCAATGTGCTTATTCATTCATCATGGTTGAGTGATATAAACTCTTGTGTATGATGATTATATTGAATTTTCATGAAGGTTTTAATGGAATACGTGTTAGAAAATAGAACTAATAGATAGCTAATCATTACCTAAAGAGAAATAAAATTGAAATAAAATGGTGGAAAGAATTAAAAAATATTGCATGATATGTACATGGAGAAAAATATTTTAGGTAAAAACCCCCATAAGATGTCATTTGATTATAAAAAATACAAAATTTTCTATAAAATTATAGATAGAATTTGGGAATCACTTCTCCTTACTTTCACATGGACAATAATACCTTCTACATAGTTGTGGAATTCACTATAAATCGCCAAATTCATTTACCTCGCAATGAGAGAGAAAGTCCTTAAATGTAAGAGAATGGGTAGAAAAATAATTAAAAATATAATAGTTACACCTACTCAAAAATAAATATTTAATAATCTAATAAACTATTAGATTATTAATTATTAAATGATATATACTTGATTAAAGAATATAATAATCATAAATTTTTATATCATTAGAATAATATATAAATACTATAAGGGTATAACCACTAATAACATTATGTTCTAACACTCCCCCATAATGTTAATACTGAACACAATATATTAATTTCAATCAAAGAAAATAAGAAGACCCATGTAACGTAGGTCCTCTTTGGTAGAGATAAACAAGAACACAAATATATATTCCAAAATAAAGATCATTCTTTTAATGAAGTCATATATTTTTTTATCGGAGCCCAATACTCCTCAAGTAAACCTCCCCCAAGTTAATTACATAGTGCCTACAAGTCTTATATAATACAATTTTTTAAAATTGGAGTAATTACAAAGAGAATAATTACAACATGCTTGTAGTTCTTACATATAATGACTAGAGGTCTTATTTATGCTTTTTATTCCTTACATCCTTACCACAAAAAGCTATCATTGGCATGCACAACTCACCTCAATTCCAACTCCTTGAGGCTAACCATTTATCGAACTTTGGATAATGTGGTACTACACAAATTTTTGATGTGTAATTGCTATATATTTAGCCCAAGTCTTCTTGATCATAGTATATCTTCTACCAAATAATTAGTCTATCAAAATATGATAGTAATTTTATGATGAAAAGCTTTCCCTTGAATGAATTGCTTGCGAACTTCAATGTTCTTTATTTCTAAAAATAGAAGTCTTTAGTAAGAGTAAATAGTTTTGTTACCATATAAAAAGTAGGAGTTTTACTAGTACCTAGATGAAATACTTCCAATAATCTCCCAAACTACTTTGATTCTTTTGTATTTAGCCTATGATTAAAGAACTATAGGAGGTAGTTGTTTAAGTACACTACATATATGTTAAGACCTACAACATATTTTAAAAGTGCATATTCTAAGGTAGATTTCACATTAATAAGATCACCAATATAGTTTGTAACACAATCATAAAAAAAATAAAAATGATTTTTGGTGTAGGAATAATAAAGACCATGATTAACTATAATTTTAATAATCATTTAATGTCATTTAGTTATTCATATGTCATCCTTAATAAATCTAGATGTAAGACCTATTATATATAGGTAATATTGTTATGTTTATTGAAAATTAGATCTATTATATTTTTCTCATTGTGATTTCAAGGTTTGATTAATACTAGTATGTAATAGGTATCACAACTAATTTAAAATGATCATATTACATTTCTTACGTAAATAATTTTGCATACTTTTCTTTGAGATATTTTTGAGTGATCTTGGAAAATAACTAATCTAGAAATGATAAAGAGAATTATTTTTTAAAAATTGAATTGATTTACTTATAATAATTAAATATCCACCGAAATATTGATTCAATACCCTAAAAAATGATGATGATTCATCATTTTAAAAGATCATTAAGGTATGTGGTTGTCCCAAACATAAGTTGATATGAATTTCCATGTTTTAAATAATAAGTAGTTTTAGTGTCGTAAATTGTGCTCCCCAATAGCCCAAGCACAAGTTCACACTCTATTTGGCACTCACTTTAGTTTTCACTCCCATAGTATTTTAGGAATATTTTCCAAGCTTGGCCTTGCCTCCAACTCAAGAGAATGTGTTGATGCTACCATACAACACCTTATTGACAATCCTATACCCTTAAAACTTTGTCAAATGCTTGAATTTGGGTTAGATCCTAAATCAAGGGACCTCAAACTTATGGTTCCCACTTTGATAAGTGTGAAACACATGGACATGAGAACCCAACACATGGGTCCTGCCATTTCACCTAAAAAATATGGACATCAGTGAGGTTCAACCTTTATCTTATATTCAATATTTACGCACAAAATCATTTCCAAAATTTAAATTTAAACATGTAAACCTACACCTAAGGTTATTCCTATGTTTCCTTATTTAAAAATTATTTTGTATCACATAAACAAGAATGAATGATACACTATAGTGAAGCTCTTCCAAAATTACTACTCGGATCTACATAATTGTGAACAAGGTTTTATATTATTTATGATGATTGAAGGTTCAAGAAAGTTTTAGAAAAAATTGTAATAAAGGGTTCATCATTGGATTTTACACATCTTCAACACAAATGGATATTATTTCAGCTAGTTTTCACCTTCAAAATTTTAATCATCTTGTTGTCCTAAGTGTGGTAACTTCTTGTGTTTTATTTTCTTTGAGCATTGCCTTTCTCTTGGGTTGGATCTTGCAATTCCTTGTTTTAGTCATGTATAAATCCACTCTAACACACTTGATTAGGGTTTTATTTTAGCATTTTCTTGTGACTACTCGCTACAATATTATAAACACTTAAGATTTAAAGCATACACTATAATCTTTATCAAATTGGCTATTTGTGGAGGTAGGAATACCAAAACGAGGGTTTGATTGAGGAAAAATCCTATATAGCTTCCCCTCCCTCTTATTTTGTATTTGTGTAGGTTCAAATGTAAAACTATATATTTAAGAGATCAAAAGAGTAGATCATCCAAGAAACTTCCAAACTACAACTCATATGGTCTACAACCCTAAAATAAGGGGGGCCAACACTAGTATCCTACCAATTCTTCCTCTTCTTTTAGTGATAGGTTCCCCTTTGTCTTCCTTGTTTAGATTTGCATGTGTTTCTATAAATTTATATATCAGTGTACATATAATTATTTATATTTTTAGATTAGGGTCTATAGTAATAGGTTAATTAAATCACATCTTATCAATCAAACCTCTTTACAACAAAGGAACAAAACCCAAGTAAATTGTCTCTCCTTTTAGGAAGTTATCCAATCACATCACCTTTATTGGTTTGTGTTCTAATGTTTAGTGAAGAAAGGATCAATATGATTTAATCTACTAGTTAGTCTAGACCCTCTTTTCACACGTAAATTTTTGGTGGACCTAACTTAGCTTACACTTGCAAATCTTTTTTATCTTTATTGTGTTCAATTACTTGATTAATTCAATGGTGTTTACTTAGTTAACTAACTAGTCAGATACAATTTACTTTTTGCAAAAATATTGTGTGCTTAGTTAAAATAAAAGACTTAAACACGAATTTTCTTTTCTTTTAGATTAAAAAATTGAAACATAAAAAAAATTGTGTATCCCTTTAAATCAACATCTATTGTCTTGACATCACTTTTATTCTACCTTTCCTATCTCTCCTTCTCCATTCTATCTTCATCATCTTGAACAAAGTAAGATCATTTGATCATGTCAGATCTCTTTCTACTAGTTTTTAATGTGTTTGGTAAGTTTTTTAGCAGTCATTATTTTGATATGTTAGATGAATCCCTTGATGACTTCATCTTAATAGAGTCATCCTCTATGACTTCTAAAACATCTCTTTATCAAAGACTAATTAACACAGTTGAATCAATGAGACAACAAAATATTGTCCATCCTTGTTTTAATGTTCGTCAACCATAAACTAATCATATGCTCACTATTAGAGGTGTTCTAAACCCACATTGATCTCTTGGTTACAATTTAAACTTCACAAAACAACTCACTCAAAACAATAACATTAACCAAAATATGTCACAACAACCTCATTATCATGCAGTCACACATACAACACTCTAAATAATAAACCTAGAAACAAACACCGATTGTTCCCACTTTTATTCCACCTCCTCAACCTTTTCTTCCTCCCATGCCTGATCTTCCTCAACATGCTAGTAAAGAATATGATATTGTTAGGAAACTTGGTGCTACTCTAATTAAGATCTCACTTTGGGAATTGATATAAACTTCACTTGCGTACCAAAGGATGCTCTAGGAGGCCTTGTATAAGATAGTTGTTCTACCTTCTATCACACTAAATGATGTAGCAACTTTTTAAAACTATATGCATTCAACAAACCTAGATATTGTTTTCCACCAACATTAATTATCTTCTTTTGAGATTCAACAATAACATGATGCACATGATTCTAGTTATCATTAATTGAAATGGAATTAACATACTCTAATCAATAATGTATCAATTATTAATGTATGTATCATTGACCTATTATGTAATTTCAATGTAGATACATCTCTCATCAAAATTGATACTCTTTCTATTCATGGCTTACAAGTGGAAGTCGAATATCAATAGGTACTATTTCCAAATATCTTAGTAATTTGATTCTATATTCAAAAGTAGAACCTTTTCCCTCCAATGATAAAGATATGGATGATTGTAAGTCACCTACAATTGTGCTCTTTGGTGATGATTGGGATTTGTTATATTTTAGACCTTTCTACATCGGAGAGCGTAAAATCTCACCATCAAGTCCTGAGGAGACAAAATTTATTTTGATGGAATCTACACAATGTTTTCCTTCTTCTTATCAAATATCTAATCTCAACACTACAACCTCTTCTACTTCAAAAAATTTATGCTAGTTATACCTCTACTCTTGATGAGGCCACTAATGGTCGTCCACCATATTCAATGTAAATTACATCCATTTATGGTTGAGGCTTTAATATCTCTAAGTTTGGTACAAAGATAATGGTTGTGTTGTAAATGAACAAGTTATCAAGATCCCATAGAGCCTAATTCACAATATTTGACACCTGGTCTTGGTTACCGCCCTTAAAAATCCATGAAAGCCTCTTGTAAACCCTATCTTAATATGAATACAATATGTCAATCTCAAAATCCTTTTACATCATCACTTAATCAAATTCATCCTGAAATGAATAGAAATGATTCCCAATTCTAGTATACCTTCATTTGATGTGTTATCAACTGACGAGTCCTTGTGGAATTGGAATTCTACTAATATTGACTTCTATTACAATATTGATTTAGAAGAATGGTACACCTTAATATTTCAATAGTTGTGTGATGGTACCTTTCCTTATTATTCATCTAAAAGTGTTTGATATCACATCCAAAATTTTGTAGCACAATATACAATTTTGTATAATATTCTTTATCACAAAGGATATAGTGGTCTTCTTCTTCGTTGTCTTAATAAATTAGAGATCCTCATTGCCTTTAAAGAGGATCATTCAAGTGCCTACAAAGGACACTTTTATGGTAAACCTTTGGTTTAAAAAATTCTTCCTATAAGTTAATATTGGAAAATTATGGAACAACATTCTTTTACTTTTGTCAAAAATTACCCCCAATGTCAACAGAATAACAAATTGATTCGAGCTTCCACCAAGGAAATCCACGCACAAGTCTCTCCTTAGCCATTTTTCATGTGCGGCTTGAATCTTAATATAAAATTTTCCCCTCCTCCTTCCCAAGGACATACTTTCATTTGCATGGATACTGATTACTTCAATATACAACCAAAATTGCCACTATTACAAAATGTGATGTGTCACAATGATATGAGAGATACAAAGGGAATCACCACTCATATAAAATGTAGTGTGTCATAATGGTACAACAATATCATCAACCTACAAGCCCATGGCTATCAGATCCCTCAAGGCTTGGTGATGGTTTTCAATGTGAGGTGGTACATTGTGAGTAGATCCTAGAGCCACTTAATGCTTGTAGGCCTTTAATCTCAACCATACAATCAATCGCCTCCACTCATGCCTCTGTATACTACTGTTGTAGCCAATATCTCATAGCTTAGATCCTATCTACCTCTACATGTAGTGCCACCACATGAGGATGGGCAACTATGGGTGTTGGTCCAGCTCTCTCCTCCTGAAGATCAATCAAATCATGATCCATTTGAGTTGTCACTCAGTTGAGCTCCACCAACTCCTCCTCATATGTGGCTCTCAATTATTCCTAATGCTTAAATATCTCCATACGTCACCATGTAATTTATTATGGCCTATAGTTATCCTACACGAGCTATTGAAGTTGTACAATAAGAACCATCTTTGCTCTGAATTGACCTAAAAATTCAAGCCATTCTTATTTTCCAAGTGATAAAATAAAACAAGTATCAAATTAGATAAATCATCATATATAAATAAAAAAAATAAAGTGATGCATATAGTGTTCTACTCAATCAAAACATAAATATAAATCATCTCACCTACACCACCAACTTACCAGTGGGGATCCATGGGTGTTGTAACTATAGTTACACTTTAGGTTGTTCATGCTACGTGCAGTCAAGACTTAGGCCTCCCCTTGGTTGTACAACTAGATTCCCCTTGCTACCCTTGATGCCTCCTATTGTTGGCATCATCTACTCCTCATCATCCTCCCCATCATCCTTGTTTTCATATCCCTCCTCCTTGGAATCCTTACATCGATTTGTGCATGACCTTGGGTTGTCAGCAAGATGATTAGTAGGAAATTTAGGGGTATGATGAGTGGTGCTCCACCATGTCACATATGAATTTTTGGAACTCACATCATCAAATCTAAACATGAGGGTTGCGTCCCACTCCTCATCAACAAGACTTCTCAATGTGATGCCTACGATGGTGGGTCAGAGAACACCTCAAGGATTGGGTACGTTGCATGCTATTCAAAGGTATGTCCATTACGTGATAGGGATTCCTTATACTCAACCAAAATATTTGGTCACTTGATAGTGTCTAGGTATTCTTGTGTAAGAGCGTATATATGACTACCTGCATGCTCTCACATCTCTAGAGTAACTTGCATGAACATCAAACAGACATTCATTAGTTCCCCCTCATCATCAAATCGATATAAATCAAGATCAACAAATTTCAACTATAATTTTGTGAATACGAACATCTTGGAAACTTGCACTCATACCAAACATAGGCGCCCCTGGGGGACACAAGTGCCCATCGTGGACACTAGTGCCTATAAAATTCAAATTGACATATAAACACTAAAAATGAGCTCATAAATGCATAAAAATGTGAAGGTATGACTTACCTCCTAGGCCTACATGCCCTGCATGATGTGATCTCTCAAGGCTTACAATTTGGGCATGTGGTATGATCATCATCATGGCATCTTTTCTACTAGGGCTTCTTGGACCCTCTAAAAATGTTCAAAAAACAAAAATTTAAAATGAGTAGTAAAAAGGTTTTTCTATTTATAATAAAAAATGAATAATAAAGAAAAAAATTACCCTCCTCTTCGACACACTCTTCATTCAAACCTTCACAACTTGAGCTTGTGAACTCCAATTTTCATGTCATTAGTTGTGTTAAATTCTTAGTTCCACCATTATTCCTCCCAAATACTTTTCGTCTCAATGTTATTTTGTTAAATGACCCTACCAAATACATTTTCATCAAATCCTTAGAATTTCAAAGTGGAAATATCATCAATTTGTTTCTACATCCATGAAGGAAGTAGAAATAGGAGCCATTGTGTACCCTCAAATTTCATTCTCAATCATACTTTCATTCTCCTTACAAGTTTTTTGGCTAAAGTATTTATCTTTCAAACCCACTAACTAGAGCTCCTCTCATAAGTTTTTTGGATCTCCACCTAATACAATAAAAATATACATAAATTAATATAAAATTAATTATAGAATGACATAATGAAATAATCACTTATCACCACCTAATAATCTCTCTTAATTAATCATTACCTCTCTTCATCCATCAGAGGGACATGAACTAGATTTTTGACCTCTTGTGAGAAGCATCAAGAATCACATTAAACTAAAATTGAATATGGTTAAAATTTTCACTAATAGACGTGGGATAAAACAATTAAAAGATATGAATTTTACTATTCTAGCTCATACGTATGCTAAAGGCATTGAATATATTACTACTATTGGAAATTTTGCCTTGATTTTGGCTCATAATAGTTCACCCCCTTTTAAATCTTATTTTATCTTATTATTTGTTAAAGTCTAAGCCTTGGGATTCTTTGTCTCTTTTGTTGTTTGTCATACCTTTCAGGTCCCTAAAAATATTTTGATACTTAGTTTGATTAAATCGGACTTTTGATATGGTTTTAGAACTATTGTTGGGTCCCAATAAGGTTATGACAACCATGGCAGGCCCTGATCAGGTTCTCATAACCCATCATATCTTTGAAAAAGTCTTTTTTTAACAATTTTTATCAAGATTTTGTGAAGGTTAGATCCTTAAGGAGTTGGTCTTTAACATGTTTCTCAAAACAACTTTGGAGACCACCAAGGTTCTCCAAAACTTTAAATATCCCAAAGAAGTACCTATTTTAAGAAATAATGATCAAAGAAAGATAAAAGTGGATGTTCTTTTTGGATTCGAACCATTGTTTGGAGCCGACAAGGTTCTCACAAACTTGTCAAGTTTTGACACCGAACCAAGAATCTTATTTTTTGCAACCAAGAGAAATTTGGTAAGTTGCTCCTTGATTTTCAAAGGAATTTTTTGGAGTTGTGATAACCATGTTGATTCCTAAAAAGGTTCTCACAACCTTGGCAGATCCAAAATCATAACTCATAACTTCAATTATTCCAATATAAAGTTAAGAAGAAAAGAAGGGGAGTGCTTGCGGAAGCCGACTCAAGTTTTGAAACCTATGTCAAAATATAACATGGTTCAAAAAGTTATCAAATGTTCAACTCTTCTCTTCACTAAATGCATTTAAAATTGGCACCAAGCAAACCACCTACCATCATTTATTTATGTGAGAGATGACTGAAGTGAAATAAATGCGGATGTATATGAAGGATAAAAAGCCTTAGAATATAAATTGTTTTCTACATTTGCAAACAAAATTAAAGGTTTATGGAGCTTGAAGAAGTAGAATTGTGGAAAAAGTTGTAGACGAGATAAGAACATATTTCTTCATAGCACCATTCTCAAAGAACAATTAAATAGGTAAGAACACCCTTAATGTTATGATAACTAATTTTATCACTCGTATTGAAGAAATTCCTAGAGTCAAAAGATGGAATTTCTAGGGAAAACTTTATCAAAATTATTCCAAAATTTGATAGCCAAAATTGAAAGCTAAAATATAAGGATGAAATATAAGTACTTGGGATATGAACATTAATCTAGTTTAGCCAGCACCTTTCTTGAGATTGGCGACACATGACTAGGGCATATAAAACTTGGAGAATTTTGGGAAAGAGTGAATAAGTTGGACAAAGTTCCCATTACCCAAAGGTTGGTTGAGAGTGGTCTCCTAGAAAGAACTACCTTCCCTGTAGTTGTACAATACACAGACCTTGTCCTAGAATGCATAAATTGATATAATCCTAAGACTAGGGGAATTAGAAAAAACAATGATAATCTATTAATAACCCTTGACAAAGCAAAGTGGTTGTTTTATATTACCTAAAAGGGAGGATTTTTGTAGATTTCGACTATACAGTGTCACAACGTTGCTTTAGTGAGAAGATGGGATATTACAAAAAAAATTATTGCTAGGGAGTGGTTTGCAACTCCAAAGAAAGGAAAATCTCAATTACCCAAGAACTTACACAAATCACATTTTAAGGATGATATTTTTGATATCATCATTTTGTTGCACAAGCTAAGGCGTAATGCAAATGCTCATGAATTTAAAGAATGAATGTTCTTCTTTGTTCAAATTATTTGTACAAGAACACAATATTTAGAATGGGCAACTTTAATTAGTGACATATTACATAATATGATAGATAGCTTTGCTATTAATAAATCTTTCTATATGTCCTTGTATCTCTTTTATGCTTTGCATGTACTAAACCTTGGCCAGGACTCCGCCCAATGGAATAATTTGATGATCAAATCCAAATTTATAACTATTCACCTAACTTACAATTAGAAAGGAGCTACCAAAAATTTAGAAGGTTGAATGATGTATTCACCACGAGGTTAGTTAGGGAATTGCAAGTTCATATAGGGAAAATGATTTCCCCTAAGACCATCCAACTCATAAACAAATATGGTATCCACTTTATTTAATTTCAGAGATTCACCTACTTAAGGGTTGGAGGATATGATGGACTACCTCATAATTTTCCTTAATATGTTGAAGATAAATTCATCCTCATTGAAATTTATAGACAAGTTGGAGAGGTAAACAAGAGATTTGTTGAAATAAATAAGGTGGGTATCCCATTTCACATTGGTCTTGGGTATGACCAATGTAAATCTCAATCAGATGCTCTCAACATTAAGACTGATATTGTGAAATTTAACATTTCTACTTATGACACGATATTCCCTTTTGATAGCAAGAATTTTGTGAAGGAAATTTACATCTTGGTCTTGGTTTTAATCATATTCCACATGTGGAATATTACTGGGTTGATTTCTTTGATGATTATGAAGTTAGAAGATGGATTTGGATGAGAATGAATCTCAAAAAAAATTCTCATTTAGATTGGGTTGGGATATCAATGGTGATAATGATTATGAGTCGGACTTAGTGGACCCAGTCTATATTAGTCACATACAGATGTAGCCTATTGTGCCTATTGATTAGAGTCTCAGAGAGCCCAAGGAATTGGATACTTGAACTACAATAGTTCTAAGGAGGACACATATATGGCTTACTAAAAAAGGGTGAGGCTTCCAAATCTCAACCTAAAGGTAGGAAAAGGATAGGAGAAAATTTGAATCTTGGTCGGGTGGGGACCTCTTCATCAAGAGCAATGTCATCTCCCATAATACACACAATAATACTAGGTTGCAATGGAGATGGAGAAGAGCCTCCAAATAAGAGGGGAAGTCCTAAGAAGACATGTGGTAATGATCCCTCAAAGGATAGTGTTTTGGATGGTCAAACAGAGAGGGAAAAAGAAAATGAAAAAGAGAAAGGAAATGAACAAGAACAAGAAATTGAGGTAATGGAAATTGATTCCTCTTGAGATCGACCAAATCCATCTTAGGATGTAATTGGGGAGAATGCATAGAAAGGTAAATCTCCCACTTCTCTCCCTTTTAATTTACAAAATAAAAAGAAGAATTCTTCTTTAAAGAGATCTCTTCAATTTTCATCTCTGAATTCTTTTAATCCATTGACACTATGTCTTCCCCATCATGGCTAGAGAACACATTGTCTAAGAAATGGAAAATAGTGCATGTTATCCTACCTAAAGATATTACTGTAAGTTAGTTATTACAAAGATATCCTAAGTATAAGAAGCTAAAGATTACTTCTAGGTTGATGGAAGATAGCAGCTTGTGACATTTGTTTATAGATATTGCACATCCATTTTCATAAAAAGAACCTATTCAGCCTACCGTTGTTAACTATAATATGGAAAAAATAGACTTTGAGCCTTTGAGTAGGGATGTAGATGTCCATAACTTCTAGGTAACTGGTATGAGGCTAGTAGAGAAAATTGATAAGGACATGAAGGATAAGGATGATCTGAAAAAGGTAGTAGAGATAATTTCCAACTACCTAAAGTCACTAATGGACCCTTATCCCCAACTAATTAGTCAGGCTAGCTCCTCTTTTGATCCAAATTCTACTACTTGGAAATAATTGTTTAGCAAGGCACATAAAGATAACTACTATGGAAGAGTCACTCAAGAATGGGTAATAGATGTAAAAGCCAAAGGTCCTCCTCTAATTGAAAAATTGAAGAAGGTTCGTGATAAAGTGAAAATTGCAAATAAGAAGAGGCTCTTTGGCTATCGCTGATAAAGAGTTCAAAGAAATTTTGGATATGGGTTTGGAGAAATCTATAGCAGAAATAATTATTTCATCTATAGAAGATTCAAAGATTATAATGTGGAAGAAAAGCATTGAATGGAAACTCTCTTTTTTCAAGAAAAATATCCAAGAGAAAAACAAGCTATATTGAAAGAGTGCAACCACATTAACATTGATCTCACCAAAGGGCTCATAGATTTTGGCTACCAACTTATGAAAGGTGACAACGATGATGTATCCACGATGAATGAATTGAAGGAAGGATTCCTAAAGCTTCTTGATACATTGTCTAGTGAGAAAACCTTCAATAATAAGAATATGAAGAAGTTGGCTAGAATTGACTCTACATTATCTTGGTATGAGAACTTTCCAACCAATATTGCTACCAAGATTAACACCATTCATAGAAACAAGACTCTTTAGAATCCCAAAACTAAAAATGTTATGATTCCCCAGCCTGCTAATATTTTGGTTGTCACTCAAGCTCTCAAGGACTACAAAGGACAAGCAAGATCTAGTCAGCAAGACCAAGCAATAAATGAAGCACATATGTGCCTGCGTACTCAACAACCTTAGCAATAGCCACATTTTATTTGGACATATAATTTCACAAGTTTTAATGTATTAAACTTTATATTATGATTATTTTAAAGAATCAGTTTTCAAGACTTTGGTGACAGTTACACTTCCTGGTTCATGCAATATTCTTGTCTTTTTGGCTCTACAACTACAATTATCCACTCTCCTCCAAATGAAATTTAGAACATATTTTATCCAACCAGGAATGTGCCTTAGAAATGACACTAACAATTTAAAATTAATGACCCAAACAAAATCCCTCTAAAATAGACACTCAAGAAGAATAGGAAACCAAAATACATCAATAATATAGTTGGAAGAGTAATTAGGGTAGCTAGGAGATATATTGAAATAATATTGGTCCTTAATGGTACGAAAATAATTATGCCATTTCATTTGGTGCTTGATGATATTTAAAATGTCCCCTTTCAATTTATCGAGCCTCCTCTGACATATTGTTTTCGTTTATGCATTGATCAAACCTTAGGAGGATTGGTGCATTAAAATTCTCACACCTTCAACAAGTACTATTCTCTCCTCTTAAACATGTCAATCTCTTGGAGATTATCAAACTTCAACATTCATCAATGCTTGGGATGGGAGTACAATGTATTCTAAGATGCTAAAAGATTCCATCATTTCCTTCATATATCATATCCCTCATAATATTTTGGACTTGGAGAGGAACATTTCCCTCTCTGAAATTCTAATGAAATAAACTACAATAACCCATGCATTGGAGTATTAGGATCAAGGAGTTAGGGGTTGACAAGGAAGTATTGTTGGAGAGACATGGGATAGGGGAAGGTTGACAAGGTAACCTAGGCATGGGAAGGCTCTCAAAATGTGGAGATTGGAGAGTTCATACGGGGAATGACATAGCACCAAGGGATAGGAATGATTGAAATTCTAACTCTAATAGGTATTATAGAGGTCATTAGGGAGTATTGGAATTTCATGGGTTAATAGAGGGTGGTATCTGATTACGGGTAAGGTTGAAATTTTGATCTCGAAAGTCTTAGAATTTTTTTTAATACAATGGATTAGAGATCGTGGACTAGAGATGTATGGGAATTGGTACTAAGGGATGAATAGATAAAGAATTTTGAAAGTTTGAAAATGGGAAAATAATTTAAACTCTTAGTTGGACTTTCAGGCTTCAAGTATTGAGAATGGAAAGGGAATGGTATAAAAGATGAGAGACTCCAACACATTAGCAAAATGACAGATGAATTTAGTAAGGATTTAAGAAAATCATTGGGATTAACTGGGATGGTGTGCAAGTATGGACAACCTTAAAATTATAAAACTTTGAAAGTGAAAATAAACTCATTAGGAAAGTCCATAACCAATGGACAATTATTGGTGAGAGGTACCTTTTCTATTTGATTTGTTGTCACTTGTCCTTTAAATTTTTTCTACATATTTTATGTCAAACTTGATCAATAGCATAATCCATTTAGCCATATGACCTATGAGAGAAGTTTGGATAGAAGATAAATAAGTGGATCAATCTTTGGTATGAACTTAATTTTATGACTTAGCATGTAATTTTAGATATTTTGGGAGCTAAAACTGATAGTTAAGCATGTTCTTCCATGGGAGTATAGTAAAGCTCATAGGCCACTATAGTTCATTTAATGTAATATATGGAGCATTCATAAACTTTTGTATCATGTTATGCAAACAATACCCTAGAGAGATTTCTATCATAGATATGTAGAAAATTAATGGATTTCCTAGGATGGGTTCCATAAAAACTAGAGGTGATGCAAGATGCTCCTTGATTTTCTCAAAATCCTACTAAAAATATTCATCCTAATGAAAGTTACTACTTTTCTTGAGGTAGGAGAATGGTTGAGATCTATCTACCAATTATTCTATGAACCATTGAATAGCCTAAATTTTTCCTTGGATACTACATAACTACTTGATATTTCTTAGAGTTGGCATGTCTATCATTGTAGTGACCTTGGTGGGATCTACTTTTATGCCTCAATGGGAGAGAATGAAACCTAGGAGTTTGCTTAATGTGACACCAAAGATACATTTCTTAGAACTAAGTCACACCTTATTTTATATCAAAGTTTTAAAAATCCATTCAAGAACTTGAGGGTGCACCTCTCTTATTGTATATTTTCCCTATAGATCAACTACATAGTCTTCCATGATGTCATAAAGCATGTCATGAAAGATTATAGTAATAGCCTATTAATAGGTTGACCCTACATTTTTAAACCCAATTGGCATTACTTGATAAGAGAATGTGTCCCAAGGAGTATTAAAAGTTGTTTTATATTGATCTTTAGGGGTACTCTAAGTTTGATTATAGCTAGAGAAGTCATCCATGAGGGAAATCATCTCATGTCTTATTGTAAGGTCGACGATGATTTATATATTTATAAGTGGAAATCCATCCTTTGGATATTCTTTTTTGAGGTCTCTAAAATTTGTGTAGATCCAAATTCCTTTGGGTTTCTTACTGATGGGGACTATCTTGGAGATCCAATCAGGATAAGCAATGGGGTGTATGAGGCCAACTCCTCAAATAGTTTTTGTAGTTCTTCTTTGACTAGTAGGGTGATTTGTCGGTGCATCTTTAAAATAAAAAAATCTTTACTAGTTCTTCCTTAGGATACACTAAAATATGATGCACAAGTAGAAAGGGATATAAGCTTATGATATCAAAATATGAATAAGTGAAGATATTTGAAGAGTTCTTGAAGAGATTTGTGATGGTTTCTTGTTCCTTTGATGTCAAGTTTGCTATAATATAAGTGACCTTGGGATCAATATTTATATCCAAAATAACTTCTTTTTTTATTCAATCGACACTAAAGACTTGTGAAAAACAAAGTAGATGAGATTTTGGCTTGCATGATGGTGAGGGTTTCTACCTATGCACTGAGGTGAAGGCTGGCTCATGTAGCTTGTTGGGGCCATCAGTAGCCTCTTTGGCTTGCGTAGGTGCTTTTTTAAGCTACAATGGCCCTCTATCCTTTTCTGGCCATTATTTTGTGTGCTTTGCTCACTGGTTTATTCCTTGTGTGTTGCATTTGGTTCTTCTTTTGTGTGTTTTTTGTGGGTTGTTGGTTGTACACGTTGCATGGCCCATGCAGGGGGTTTGAGGGACCTCCGTATGTTTTCTTTTAAAGATACTATCATTGGTGGAGACTCATCATCCTCTAGTCATGAGGATTCTATAAATTTCCTCCTACATGTAGCAGAGGAGTCGAAGAAAAATCAATCTGAGAGTTTCAGCCAAAATCCAATGGGTTTTTGGAGAGATGTAAGGATCATTCGATGGTGGTGATAAACCCAGATGTAGTTGCGAAGGATGTTTTGTATTTTTCTAAGCATGCGTTAATCTACAAATTTATGGGGACCCACATTTCCTTGTCTTTTCTCAAGAATTGGGTCTGCAACAACTGGAACCCTGAAGGAGACTTGGAAATCATTTTAGAAGCTAATGGTTATTTCTTTGTGGTTTTCTCTCAGATTGTAGATTGCAATGTGGTTTTCGAAAGGGGGCTCGTATTTTCACAATAAGGCGGGACTTTTCATCAAACCATTTTGATCCGACATAAGAGATTCTGCCAAATATTCTTGTTTGGATTTTCCTACCTCTCCTTTTGATGGATTTTTGGTGCAAGGACATCTTGCACTCTATTGTAGTTGTTCTATGGAAGCCCTTGGGGCACTCCTATCAGACTCTTGATCGAAGGGTAACCTCTTTTTCTCATTTGTGTGTGGAAATTAATTTAAATAACCCTTTGCCAGAGTCTCTTGAAATTAGGCTGGGAGGTATGTGTTGGATTCAATAGGTGGACTATGAAGCACTTCCTTTCTACTACCGTACTTTCCATGAATATGGGAATTTGCAAAGGAATTGCCCCAGGTTGAGAGCTATAACCCATTAACCTCATCTAGGTGTGAATGAAAATAATTCCAATACAAAAGGTAAAGCACCGATTCAAAATGAGGATCTTAATTCAAATGGGTTTATTCCTATGAAATCCTAGTCAAAATCAAAGGTGCCAAACTGCTAAAACAAATCCATGCTTAAAGAGGCCTCTGGTAACATATTTGATGTTCTTGAAATTTTTGAAGAGTTGGATTCAATGGAACATGATCTAAGCTTTTGGACTCAAAATTTTCAAGGTTTGGATCCTATAGGTCAATACCCTTAGGGTCGTACTCCAACAACTAACATGCGTGAGGCTCCAAAGGAAGGACTTGCTACCTCTTCATCCCTAATTGAACAAGGAGATTTTGGGTAGGAGAATGTGAGGTCTCATGTGGATTATTTGAATCCTAATCCCTTGGAGGCGTATCCCTAGGAGCACATAAGCACTGATGGGTTAAATGAGTTGGAAATTGATTCTAGACCCAAGGACGATGGTAAGAAGAAGAATGGATCTCTATCCAGCAAAAGAGCTCAAAGAAAGTGGCTGGTGATAAAGCGGATAAAGTAGAAAGGAAGGACTTCTAGAAGATGAAGAATATGGGAGAATCTTTGGTGGAATCAAGTGTTTTAAGGCATTGGACTCCTGCTTTGTCTCCTCTCATAAATGATTGTGATATCTTGAAATGTTAGGGTTTGGGTAGCCTCTCTAGAAAAAAAGCTACTCGTGATCTAGTTCGCGATCATTGTATTAACAAAAAAAGTATCCCTTTTCTCTATATTTGGGAATAATTAATATTAAAATGAGCCTAATGTTGCCTCAATTTAGTGTTGTAATGTGTCTTACACATTCACATTAAGTTTAGGGCCCTTTTAAACTATATGGACTTAATTGTGCCTTATTTAGGGTGTTGTAAAGAGTATCTTACACTTTCACACTAATCTACGGCTTTATTAATTGATTGAGGTTAATTTTCCTTAATTGGCCCCTTTAATTCAAATCCAAGCCTAATTAATTACAAATTCTGAGGGATAAAACCCGACATTCATAAATGCCATTACACAACATATAATTTTAGAAGGTGTGTGTCCTAGGTAGGTGACCTAAGACCCATTTTCCATAGGATAAATGGGTCCTCACTAGGTCCTAGGACCCTATTTTTACATGGCATTTCACCTTGTCCAAAGTGTGACCTAGGTAAGTGGCCTAGGACCAATTCACCACATGGTGAATGGGTCCTCACTTAGACCTAGGACCCCTCTTTGAAATATGTTTTTGGTGGTATTTTAATTATTTCAAATCCAAGATTTGATGTTGGCTTGTAGTATTTGAATTTTGGGAATTAATCTTAAGATATGTATAAATACAAGGCTATTTCACTTAGTTTCACCTACCAATTTTGATTCAAACATCCTAAGATTTCACAAGAGCATTGATAGAGCATTCAAGAGCATTTCTAAGGCATTCAAAAGGAATATTATTGAAGATTATTGCAGCAATCAAGATCCATTTCATCATGTCAAAGGCATAATGCATCATGCATGTTGTTGAGCTAGTGTGTCGATGTAGCATTCAAGATCAATCAAGCATATTCAAGGCATTGTTTTACATCAAAGTTCATGATCAAGATCTACATTCACTGAGGCCACTTCATGTTAGATTGCAGATTTATCCAAGGTTCAAATAAGGTGTGGTGAGTTGTGACATTGCATTTGTTCATTCATCATTCCTTCATGCTTTTATTCATTTCAAGGTTTAATTACCAAAACGGGGTTTGACCAAGGCAAACCCCTATTCCCTAACAAACAACATTTTTCTCTCTTTTAATGTGTGATTGCACCTATTTTAGGTTGAAGATCATTTGGAGAGAAAAAATTGCAAAAGTTGCAAAGTTGTCACATTTCTTGCAAAATCACGGAAACTAATCTATAGGATTTATTTCCGGTTTTTTTATAGTCCTTGACTAGAATTTGGGAATGCAAGCTGAGAGGAACATAACCCAAAAATAGATTTTCTAGAGCCCTAGCTAGGACCCATTTTCCATAGTGCGAATGAGTCCTCAGTGAGGTTTGAAAAAAACACTTTTTGCAATAGGCACACGACATTTAACCCTCTCCAGATCTTCCTTTTGATGGTTATTTGGGTCTGATTTGATTTCTTCTATTCATTTATACATTATAGCACACATATTGAATGAAATATATAAGAATTAGGTTCATCATTAGTTTCCATTTTGGTGAACCCAATTTTTATATGTTTCAATCATAAATTGGATATTCTTTTTATTTAGGAGACCAAGTTCTCTATTGAAGATATGATGAATATTGCAACCAAAATTTGGAGAGGTTATTACCAATGTGTTGGATCTCATGGTTTTTTTTGGAGATGTGGGATGTATTTGGGACCCTTGTAGGATCTCACCCGTTTGGTGGATGGATGCAAGGAACTCCCTTTCCCTATTGGCATCTTGCTTTGATTCAAGCATGGTGATTATATTCACCAATGTGTATGTTCCTAATGATTTTCCTGGTAAGATTCTTCTCTGGTCTCACATTAGATTTATTCGCTCTCTTGCTCCTTCTTGCCCTTATCTTTTGGTAGGAGATTTTAATTCTATATGCACCTTGGGGGAAAATTTGGGGGAGTTATTTTCCTAGGCTGTCTTCTTCCTTACTTTAGGACAATATCAAGTTTCTCAATTTTGTGGATGTTTAGCCCATTAATAGAACCTTTACCTGGAATAATCGAATATGTGGGGAGGGCTCTATTTCTAATAGGTTGGATAGGTTTCTTGTCTTTATTGAATGGATGGGTAACAATTAGACTTCTTCTCAAATCTTGGGGTAGAATGGGTAAAATCATTGGCCAAATAAGTTCTCCTCATCTAGATTCTTTGTGGTTAAGAAACCCCCCTTTAAATTTCAATTGATGTGGCGCAGGGATAATAGCTTGCACCAACTTGTGGATTAGTGGTGGATTGAAGGGAGGCCCACCTTTGGCAATGCAATGTTCTCTTTCTTCAAGAGGCTCCAGTTTGTCAAATTCAAGCTTGAGAAATGGGATAAAATAGTTTTTGGTAATCTCTTTCATAGGTGGAAATAGTTTCAAGACCAGCTTGATAGAATCACTTTCAAAATCAAGGAGGAGGGTATGATAGTGGGTTTTCTTCAGGAAGAAACCAAATGCTCCATAGCACTTTCTGAATGGGAGCTACACGAGGATATTTTTTAGAAACAAAAATCTCGTGTTGACTAGCTCCAAGAAGGTGACAAGAATACTGCATTTTTCATAATTCGATTAAGGCGCATAGAGGTGGGAGTATTATTACTTCTCTTATGTCAGCTCAAGGGGAATAGTTAAATTCACATCAAGCTATTTCAAAGGAGTTGGTCCATTTATTTTCTTCTCTCTTTCTTGGAAGATGTTCCTCTTGCCTTGGAGGAGGAGAATTTGGTTATGGCCTGCATCCCCACTTTAGTCTCAGTCGAGATGAATAAATTTTTTTTGCGGCCATCTCTTTGGATGAACTTGATGATATTATCTTTCAGATGAAGAAAGGTAATGCCCCTAGCCCTAATGGTTTTCCCCTCGAGTTCTTTTAGGAATTCTAGGATACCATCAAAGTGGATTTGTTGGAGGTGGTACGGGAGTCTTATACTAACAAGAAGATGCTCAAGGCTATAAATTCTACCTTCATAGCTTTAGTTCCTAAGAAAGATGGGGCTAATTCCTTAGACTCCTTTTGGCCTATTGCATTATGCAATGTGACCTATGATATTATTACTATGTTGATTGTTGAAATATTGAAGAGGTGTTTGAATCCCTTGATTTCTCTGGAGTAGGGTGGTTTTGTTAAGGGAAGGAAAATTGTGGATGGTATAGTGGTGGTAGTTGAAGTTATTCATTCCATGTCCTCTTCCAAAGAAAAATCCATGTTCATCAAATTGGATATGTCCAAAGCTTATGATAGATTCAAGTGCTCTTTCCTTCAACATCTACTTTTGGCTTTTGGTTTCCATACTGAGTGGGTCTTGTGGGTTATGAGTCATGTGACCACGTCTTCCTTCTTTGTTCTTGTTAATGGATCTCCCTCACCTACCTTTTTTGTAGGCTAGGGACTCATACAAGGGGATCCTCTTTCCCCTTATCTATTTATTTTGATGGCTGAATGTTTTGGGAGGTTGTTGAAGTAGCATAGAGACAGAGGCTCTATTTGTGGTTGGCACTAGGTGCAGGGTTTGGAAGCACAAAATCATCTCCAGTTTGTTGATGACATTTCTCTCATGCGTATTACTAAGATTGAGGAGGAATTTAACTTCAAGAAATATTTGGATGTTTATTTGGTTGTGTTTGGCCAATAAATCAATGAGGGTAAGTTTCAGATCCTTTTCTTCAATACTCTCGATTTGATCCAGCACAAAATAGCCAAAAATCTTCATTTTTAGATTGGTAATCTTCCCTTGGAGTATTTGGGGATTCCACTTTGTGTTGGCAACTTGACATTCAAAAATGGAGTTTGGTGAGTTGGGACTAGGTTTGCAGACCAAAGGAGAATGGTGGCCTTGGGCTTAGGCAGTCGAAGCAAAATAGTCTTGCTTTGGTTGTTAAACTATATTGGAGGTGGTGTAAATTTCTAGAGCAATCTTGAGCACGTATTCTAAACTACAAATACTTGGGAGGGGTGACTAGTGAGGATATTATACGAATGGATTTGTCTGTAAAGGCTCTATGATTTGGAGCACTATTAAGAGGGATTCAACCCTCATTAAGGAGGGCCTTTTTTGGATCATTCAAAAAGGGGAGTGGGCTCTTTTTTGTACTAATTCTTGGGATGGTCACCCTCCAATTTTATCATCTTTCCCTCATTTTCGGCCTTTAAGTGAAATTTTTGTGGTTGTTGGGTGGTCCAAGGTAAGCAATTTCAAGTGCGCCTTTTATTTTGGAGGCACTAAAGTTTATCAGTGGTGAAATCCTGATAGTTGGGTAGATGGTGGTTCTCCAGAGGAGTGAAGCATTTTGACTTGTATTTGGCTAAGACGCCTTGTTGTTGTTCAAAGGATAATGATTTGTTGGCTTAGGGACATGAATTGAAGGGTATCTACTCTATTTCTCAAGGGTATGCTACTTTAGTGTCCCACCATGCTGAGGTGAGAGCTTATCCTTGGTGGAAATGCATCTGGAACAAGGATGGGTGTCCCAAGTGTAATATGTTCTTATGGTTATTGAGTCATAACAAATGCCTCACCTAGGAGAATATCAAGAAAAGAGGTTTGTGTGGGCCATCTCTTTGTTTTTTATGTGGTTGTGGTGAGGAAAGTATAGCTCGCCTATTTTTTATTGTACTTTTGCTTTGGAAATTTGGAGATTTTGGTAGAATATTTGGAGAAGACCATTTAGGTTTGCTTTATCTTTGCAAGAATTTTGGGAGAATTTGGGTCACCCTCCAGCGTCTACATCTTGTTTGGTGGCTACTTGGGAGTTGGGACCTTCTATTATTATCTGGTAGATTTGGTTGGAGAGGAATTGATGCATTTTTTGTGAGTGTCATCTAAGGGCTTTGCAGGTTTGGCACAAGGTGCAGAGTATTTTGAAAGAAACTATCACATCTAAATTCAACCTGGGAGAGTCAATGTCATCATCAAACATGCATATAGCTTCTAGCCTTGAACTTTATTCTTCCTTGGGCCCCTATGGGAATAGGGAAATCAATTCAAAACCTTCTAATAAAGTTAATAGAGAGGAGAGGTGGTGTCCTCCTCCTCCTGTTGGGACTCTCAAAATTAATATCGATGGATCTACTCGGGGAAGTCTTGGAGATGCTAGGATCAAAGGAGCGGGTCATGAGATAAATGGGACCATGCAATTTTTCTTCTCCATTCACATGGGTGTGTAGTCTAACAATTAGATGGAGGCTTGTGCTATTCTTAAGGCTTTGAGAGAGAATATGAGTGTCGTTGGAGGTATATGATTTGTGAGACAAATTCTATGATTTTGGTCTCTCTTCTTAATAAGAGATATTTTCAAGACTCATCATGGAGATTGGTTTTAGTTGTGAAGCAAATTCTTCATCTTGTTTGAATTTCGAAACCATCTTGTTTGTTCACATTCTCAGAGAATGGAACAAGGTTACAGATCACCTTGCTAAATGGGCCTCTAAAAGTTGGGGCCATGGAATGTAGTTGATTGGAGACAATTGGACCTAGATAAAAGTAACATTTTGTATAAATATCTTGATGAGGATTAGAAGGTGTAGCCTTGTGTTAAGGCTGGATGGTATCTTTTGGCTTGGGTTGGTTTTTGGTCTATTTGTGCATGGTATTATTTGGAGTTTGGGGGAAGTATGTATTTTGATGACTTTGGTCATATGGGCCTTATGGTGTACTTGGTTTCTCTTTCTTGAATAAATTTTTTTCACCCATCTTTAAAAAAAAAACACTAAAGACTTGCCCTACCTCTATAGATCTATTAAGGGATCCTCATCTATCAACACCTTAGGGAGTTTTTCACTAATAGACATGTTATTTTTTATTTCTCTTTTGGTTTTTGATAGCGCCTGAAGGAGGTTTTCACTAATAGGCAATACCATTTTTATTTATCTTTTTATGTTTGATAGAATCTTGGGGAGGTTTTCATAAAGGGACTTAGATTTTTTTTTATTTTTTATTTTTAGATTTTCATCACTAGGGAACTTAGCTTATTCCTCAAAGTAAGTTGTTGCATCAAGGTTTATTTTGAAACCTTTCTTGTGATAATTTTTTGGAATTTCATTGCAAAGTCTCATGAATTTAGCTATAGCTTCATCATATTTTAATTTTGAGAGATAAAATATCTTGTTGCTCCCAAGAGATGAGTTTGGGATGGATGAGAGGCAGATCAATGTAATGTTTAGTGATGATGCAAATGGATATATAAAGGAAAAGGTCAATGAAGTTGGTAAGGGATTCATTGATGTTCTATCCTTTGATGCATTCAACAATAGGGAAATATTCTCCCATAGTATTAGAGGCATAATTGAGATCATAAGATTCCTCATATAGTGACATGTATCCTAATACAAAGTTGTTATGACTAACCTTGATGGATTATATCATGAGATGGGTTCTTGTTGAACCACTACTCATGAAACATGGGTCAATGAGTTTGACTCGAAACTACACGGTTGAATCGATAGCAATATCATAATTTGACACGCTGTGGAAAAATACCTCCTACTTATCAATTGATGAGCTAAAGGGGCTCTATTATGAATGGTTCATAAGGCACAACACTTGCTGAAGGTTTTGCAAATGGGGTAACAACTGCGGCTTAACCTTGGAGAAAACTCCCTGGCTTTGAGCAGCAGTGGATGGGTGACCTCCGGACGGACCTTCACCATGAGCATCACCTAGATGCAATGAGTGCTAAGTGGAAATTCGATATCATGAGAGATGGGTTCTTGTTGAACCACTACTCATGAAACATGGGTCAATGAGTTTGACTCGAAACTACACGGTTGAATCCTGATAGCAATATCATAATTTGACACTGTGGAAAAATACCTCCTACTTATTAACCTTGATGGTGCTTAGTTCAACGATTCCTTATCATGTGGTCCTAGGCCCTTTCCTTTGTAGCCCATGTTTTTACATATATAGAGTGTTGTGGGATAAGTTTCTTGAATAAAATATGGAGCATATTCTTCTTCCTTATAGAGGCAAGAATTATGTTACTTTTAATGGTTTCGTCTGCCATGAAACCTTATTGAGCAAAGGTTGTGGAACCATATTATAGAACATTAGGGGTTTTATTAGTGAAATTTCAAGGCTTCCCATAAGGGTGTGGATAAAAGGGTACCTTGACCATATAGAAGACATTTTTAAGCTCATATTCTCCACATCCCTTGTTAATGATATTGACCTAGATATTGGGAGTAATATCAAAGGATGATGATACCAATTAGATGGGGTCAACATAGGATGAAGATGGTATGGATGGAAAAACTAATGCGATAGTAATGATGGGATTCATGGTAGGATCCTTAAAATATTTTACAATATTAAAAGAGATGAGGATCAACAAGAATTATGACTTCCCTATAATTATGGGGTACTTTTATGCATTGATAGTAACTGGAGGGAATGAATTGCGTAGTGTGAATCCATGGGTAATTGAGGATATTGTAATGGAGATAAAGATTAAGAACATGACACATAATTTTCTATAGCATAGGACCCACCTATATGGGAGCTAAATGACACCTATTGATCCTCATTTTGTGTCATCATACACCTTCATTATGATTTTATTGTGAGGTTCCATTACATCTTTAGAATACCCTAATTTTTTGACCAGTTTATATGTGCAAATATTTAAAATGGACTTACCATCAATCAATACTCATTTTACTTTATGATTTTTGACAATGGATTTAATGTGGAGGGATTTGGTGTGTGATGGGTTGATGAGTGGAACATAATTTTGGATAAAATCAAGTTGATATGAGTGGGATAACTGACCCACCAAAGTCTAAAATCAATTAGGTTAGATGTCATTTGAGACTCATGAATTTTGTAGGGTGTGCTCCAATATTTCCTTGTGAATAATACATGTTTTCAGAAGCTCCAAGATGGGTTTGAGATGGATTCTTCCCAAGATTTTTTGGGATATTGTATTAAGTAGCATACTGGGAGGATGAGGAGGACCCCCAGATGGTGACCTGACCATGCCTAGTAATGATAACACGAAATGATGATTTAATTTTTATGGTGAAAATTTACAAATAAGTTTCTTCAATATGACCCATAATAGAGTCATTGGAGGTATATGATTTATTAATATAGATGTTATGGGTGTTATTATTGCGAGATGAGCCTTTGTTGGATATTGAGGGATAACTTTGATTACAATTTGAGAGAGGATCTTGATGCATTCCTAGTTACTCATTAGGTAAAAATGATGTGTGAATTTCCACTTTCATCATATTGTAATTGATGAGGTCCTTGATATAATTCTTTAGTTTCTTGCATTTTTATGTAGTGTGGCATTTTATATGATGGTAGTCATAATATTCATTATTTTTGTACTATGCATGTTTGGGTTGATTTTCATCAAAGAGTTTTCTATGAGGAAATTTGACCATATAGAGATTGGAGGCAATAGTTGCCTCGTGCCATCAGGGGATATAAGGGGAGGGAAGTTTGAACAAGGAATTCTAAAGGCTTGAGCATTAGAGAATGTTGAGGATTGAGGATGGGAAAGGATTCATGCCACTAAGACATGGGGGAAGGGGAAGTCTAAGGGTTTAGTTCTTCAATGAAGGAGGAGAATAGGGAAATGTCAGGGTTCAAGGTTCAATTTTACCTCATGAAAGGTATTGGGAACAAAGGAAAGCTATAAGTTTAACTCTAAAAGGTCATTTCAAACAAATAGAAGAATTATGAGCTTTTGGGGGTAAAGAAAATGGATATCGAGTAAAGGAATTCTAAAATCTTGACCGAACATGCTCATACAAAGGGAATCAATGGACTTCATAGATCAAAGATTACAAAAGGGAGGTACATGGTTAAGGATGGTAAAAAAGGATACCCTAAATGATAGAAAAAATGGCTTACCACGAGGAAGTCAGAGTTGTATGGGAACACATGCAAGTTTGAACTTTGAAACAATTAGACATTTTTTTACATAGGAAAGAGCAAGGTTCAAGAGGAATAATTTTTATTTTTTTTGGGGGGGTGGGGAGGGTGGAGGAATTTGAAGGCTTGATAAATTAAAGGGAAGTATAATTAAGTGGGAAAACATGAGGGAATAGGAAAATATAACATATTGAGAGGAAAAAATGGAAGTAGGGGGAAGCGAGAAAGCACACTTAGCAAGAAAACTTTGGCAACTTAAATATTTGACACAAACTTTAACCTTTCAACGTACAACATAAAAACTTAAAAATTCCTAAGAAATTTGGAAATAACACAATATAAACACATAGGGAAAATAGAGAATGACACATATGCAATTTTAACCAAGGGAGACCTATGTAGGACTTCAATAGATCAATTATAAATGGGGACCAAACATAGTTAAAACACACAAAAGTGGAGGGGACTCAAGAATTTTTTTGGAAGAAAAATTGATTCCCAATAGGCTCTATTTGAGGATGTGCATCTCTTTTAAGCACAATGAGAATCCATCTCTTTGGGAAAACCAAAAATGGATCAAAAAGGGCCAACTAAGATGGAATTAATCTTCAACATGGAAAATAGAGGACATGATTGCACCAAAAAGTAAGGCACTAACAAAATAAGATACAATAAAGACAAAAATAATATTTATATAATATACATAGCATTATTCACATGAAATAATGCTTCAAATGCTAGCCATGAATGGGCAACTCTAACAAGTTTCCTATTAAATCCTTCAAGTGGTATAAATTACTTAAAGAATTTGCTACAACTTCATATGGTCCTAGCCATAAAGATTCAAATTTACAATTATTTCCTTTTCCCTCATATTTCATTCAACACAAGGACCAAATATCCTACTTGAGAACTCCTTTCAAGTTTCCTTTTATCAAATAATTGCTTTGTCACTCTTATTTGATAAGTTTTTCACATGTCCAACTTTTCTCTTTTTATCCAACTCAACATCTCTAGCACTCTATGAGATAATGGAGCAGTATCATTATCATCTATATCATTCATACATTGGTACAAAAGCTAATATATAATTTCATATGGCTCATTCCAATAGCAACCTTGTAGGTTATCCTATTCGCCCATAATGAAAACTTCAGTTTATCATCCCATATTTTCTTATTAAAGGCCAAATTACTTTTTATTATCTTCATGAGACTCTTGTTTTTTTATTTAACCAATCCATTTCCTTGAGGATGATAAGGAGACAAAAAAAAAGATTAATTCCATATTCTTTGTATAGTTTTAAAGTTTTATGTGATCTAAAGCTCATGGAATTATCCACCGTGATTATAATAGATTCTCCAAACCTAGCTATTGCATTACTTAGAAAAAAATCTATTACCACTTATAATGAAGGTTAGGATTGCCTCGACCCATTTGGTAAAGTAATCAATTACAACCAAGATCCACCTGTGCCCAGTGTTATATTTCTCTTGGGTCTCACCTATAAAATCAACTCCCTAGTGTTGGAATGGAGTGTCAATAGTCACTAGTATTAGAGGGAGGGCATCTACAAATTTTAGTTTACTAGAAAATATTTGGATGCATCAAATTTCCCTGCCTTCTGAGCCACATCCTTGAATAGTGAAAGACACCAAAATCTAGTTAGCCTTGAAATGAACCCCACAAAATCCATAATAGAATTCATCATCTATTATATTGGACTCCTCTTGATTTATGAATTTTAGCAATAGTCCACTAGGGTCTCTCAACATTAAATAGTCATGGATCAATACATACCTTCGGGAGTATAGTTTTGAGGTTATGTTCAGATGATTGTTCATATCAACAAGGAAGTTCATACTCAGTATGTCAAAAATGATATCCTTATACTAAGGATCATTTTTTAATGGAAAACTAACATGTGTGTGGTTATCATCAATTTTAGTTACTTCAAAAACTTCAACATTATTATTTTCAATCAATACTACTAGACCTTGACCTCTCACTAATTTTATGGTTTGGATTTTGATATCATATTCTTGAATATTTGTCCACCTACACCTTTTCCCTAATGCCTTGTTCTAAGTTATAATATCATTCATAGCTATATGTGGCACATAAGAAATAACTTTTGCACCAATCAAACATGGTCTATAATTTTTAATAGCTTTAACTAAGTCGTATGCATGTTTTTCATCATTGAATACCTTACTTCTACCCCTTAGAAATATTTATTGAAGAATGCTATGGGATGATTGTAACCCTCTTAATTCTTTTGGAGTAATACAACAACTAAAAAAATCAATGAAGCAAAAGAAAATAGCTGGAAGGTTTTTGCATAGTTTGAACTTACCAAGATTGGGCCATGTTTGATGATTTCCTTGATTTGTGTGAATGCTTTAGTAGGTTCTTTGATCTATGATTTTTTTTTCCTTTCTTTAATATATTAGAGATAGGCTTGGTATTCTTAGTAAAGTTAGGCATAAACCTCCTTAAGAAATTAATTTTCCCAAAAAATTATCACATATTTTACATTCTTGAGTCTAGGGATGAGGTCTATTGCCTTGAATCTTTCTATATCAATCCTTATATCATCCTTGGAAACAATATATACTATCAAATTTTCTTCTTCAACTCCAAAAACACACTTTTTGGGATTCAAATAGATCACATACTCTAAGCACCTATTGAAAAACAACTCTAGATGTTTGTAATGGTGTATTCAGTTCTAAGAAAAAGTGGTCAAGCTATCTTGAAAAATAGGAATGATCCAATGTTAAATTCCAACCCTTTTTCATGGCATATATATTGACTTTTGATATGTTTGATTACAAACTGAGAATCTCCATGCACTTTGTAAATATTTTACCTTCTTTTTATGAGCCAAGAGAAGATCTCTTATTAATGCTTCATAATTTGCTACATTATGGTGCACATGAACTACAACCTGTATGATACCATGAAAGGTTTTCCTTTAGGGTTGGTTAGTTCAACTCCAACACCATAAACCCATCAAATATCATAATACACATTAAGTTTGTTATTGTACCTTGAAGCACTAGAAAGGACTCATTATCTATTTCTTGAGTGCTTGGAGGTGGCTTAAAAATATCATTCATATTGATGTTTTATACTTGTATCTTAGACTTAGGAGTATCACCCATGTCTATGATATCTTCTATAACATGTTATTTTTTCTCTACTACCATGGCACCAATTTTATTTATAAATTCTAGGGATATAGAGTGAGAAAATTAGGAGTGATATTTGTGATGTATTCTACACCAATCAAGAAGTAGTAACTCAATAGTACATAATTGAGTCCCTAAATTTTTCTTATAATTAGATAATTTATGTATGAACTCATAAATATTAGAGACAAGGGTATGTACTTATGAACTTGATTTTTATTTTTTACTTGTACTATCTCAATCAAAGATAATGAAATAATAATGGATCTCATCAATTTTATAAACTCCAATTTCAACATCTAAGTAATCCACCTCATTTTATTCATTTTAATTTGTAATAATATGCTTCAACATAGGATCACTTTCAACCTTGATCTAGTTTGGATTCTCCTTCAGAGGTACCCATAAATGTGAAAAAAATAGTAGCAAAGTACCCATTAAGGATCCAAGTCCATTTTCTATTGAGAATCATTCCATAAAGCTCAAGGATATTGACTACTTGCATATCAATGTGTTGTTCTATACTTGGTTCTAATAGTATATAGATATGCACATCCTTTAATTCACCAACAATTCTCACATGTCTTGTATAATTAAATAATCTTCTTGTTGGTTTGAGTAGGAACCATTTATAACTTCTAACAAATAGAATAAAGCATAACATTTGAAGAAGCAATAGAATCAACTAGACAATTATACAAATTCTTACCAAGGATTCTAAGACTTATAAGAAAAGGTGGAGAACCTAGTTTACCTTTGTATAATGCTACAAGTGCATCTACAATTAGGGTAGCTTGATCTTTATCCTAAAGTGACTCAATAGTATTTTCTTTCTTATTTAATGGATGAATCAAAGCCTCCTTTTTAATATGGAAACTTTTGCAATACATCATAAAGAGACATATTAGCTTTATTTTTTATTTCATGATCTATTGGAGTATAAGATTTGTCTGATGTGATGAGTCCAGTTTATGACTCAATTTTTATAGAGTTTATTATCCATTTGTTGTAGTTTTCATAGACTTTGATACTTGGATGTTGACCTTTTTATGATATTTCCTCAAAACCATAGGCATTGGGCATAAGCTTATTTTTGTAATCTTTAATGACATTGACATGTTATATGAACTATATATGTTAATTTTACATGTGGATTAATGAATATTACTTTAAGATAGTTACAGATATGCAATTGTTGTGCATACTAATATTGTTATGCAGATATAATTAGAAGCCTACAAAATTGAGGAAGATTCAGCTAGTTGGTCATTTGCCATCAAGGTCAACAAGGTGATCGTTCAAAGGTCAATGAAGGGAAGATTCTCAATGGAGGGAGATTCCTAGTTTAAATTAAAGAACTGTAACCACCTTATAAATGGTCATAATTTTTTGTTGAGCCAATATAAGAGTTACTATTGTGCTAGATCTGCGTTAAGGAAAACATGCTTGACTAGATTTCACACATGCATAACCTCCTCTCCACTTTTTATGCTTTCCCTAAAGTGGCGTCTTCCTAATCTGTTGGAGTTGACCGCCTTGCTAGGTAGTTAGTAGTTCTTCTTCTTATAAATAAGACTTGAATGCTCCTTCTTAGAAGGTTGATTAATCTAATGATGTACTCACGTTTTTAGTTTTCCAATAATATAATGATGTTGTTTGATTGTACTCATGTTTCCAATGAATAAAATGAAGTTATAAGTTCATGTATCTAAGTTCACATTTTTTTTAAGGGATACTCATCCAAGGGGCCCACTTGGTGAGAATTCCATCCTTTAGTTTAGTTATTACTTTTTGTTTAGCAATTAGTTAAAAATTTGGCACTGTTTGTTCCTACAGCCACTAGAATTCCATTATGTGACTGTTCCTGTAGCCAAAGCAGACAAAGTAGTTTCCAGTATGTTTGCTCAGATTTTCATTTCTGTTATGCATTTTAGATTAGTATAGTTGTTGGTTGATTTTCAACATTCATATTACTTTTTTTCCAAGCAATTTACTTTTAGCATTATGTCTTTCTTAGCTGCAGGATGAATATGGCTACTTTAGATTCCTAGTGCACATATTGTGCTGACCCATTTCAAGTCTATGTCCCTGGGTTGACAAGTTAAATGTGCCTTCATGATGATTGAGATAGT
Organism: Sequoia sempervirens; assembly: GCA_007258455.2. NCBI lineage: Eukaryota > Viridiplantae > Streptophyta > Pinopsida > Cupressales > Cupressaceae > Sequoia > Sequoia sempervirens. The sequence goes on from VDFB02348786.1 coordinate 36,178, forward strand.
TATTCAAATTAGATGTCCAATCTCTGAATCACAGCTATAAGGGCTTATTTGTTAAATCATTGTAGGAGGCCAACATTATGTATAAAAAATTCTACCTATATGATCCTCGTTGAGGACCCTTAGGATTTTTGGATTGTTATTAGCATTGGGATCTAGTGGAGTGGGATTTACATTTGGAGGAATTGAAGATGTAAGTGGCTATTTGTTCGTATTCCTCGATCATTAATTACTCTTAGCTTGTTGGAAGGAATGAATATCATCATATTCCATAACTAGTTCATTTTCCTCTTTAAAAGGAAACACACACACACACACACATAAACACCATTGTAGTACTAATGTCTTAAAATGGTCTAGTACTATTACAACCATCACTCCCATTTGTTGGTCAACTTGTGCTATCTTATAAATTTTCTCCATCTTTGGAAAACCCACTCTAAATAAGCAACTATATAATGAAGTATACACCAATTAGGCAATGAACTTAGATCTACAAAATTCAACACATTAGCTTGAGTTGTGGAAGCCGGGTTCACATTTTCTAAGAGGATTAAGATACCCACATTATTAGGCCTACTATTCCACAATTTGTTAGGTCTATGATTCTAAAAACCTATATTCTAAAAATTATAATTTTGTGCATTATTCTAATTCTAAAAACTATTTTTTTATTTTATTTTAGGAAGGACTCACCCTCATTATAGTTAACTCATTATTCATTCTGTAAGAGTTTTCTTCAATAATTTAATATTTGATGTCAATTGTGAAGTTTGGTTAGGTGTAGACCAAGCACTACTTGATGTCACCTAGTTCTTTGTCTACATATAGGCTATAGGGCCTTGACTTGATGCTTGTTGTTTAAAGAATAAGAAACTTTAAGGTTGAGGAATGTTAGGAATAGCAACAATATTCTAGACCTACCTAGAATAGGGAAACATGGGGATAAGGAGAACCTGATTCATGGGTTGTTGATATGAAACTTGACTTGATCCCCGAGGAATGATGATTGGTATAGGATTCAACAAGGGAGTTTGATTAGCTAGGGAATTATTGATAGCTAACATCTAATTTGGAATTCCAGGATGTCTTATATAATGTAAAGACAACATGTCTCCTCTTATGAGAGGATTTATCTATTGTTGTAGCCTTATTTCTTATATTCAAGCAAGTATTAGAGTATTTATATTCACTTGTGATCTCTTCAAGAATAGTGTAGTCAAATGGTATATGTCTATCAAGTATGTCTAAATTATTTTTGTCTCATTCATTATTTTAGACTATGAATATTCATCCACATACCCAATAATTGGCGCAATGTAAACAAGCATCCACAGTTGAACTTAGCACAAAATAAGGCCCAAACTAACTTTACACAACAAATTACAATCAGCAAATTGCTAAAAGTATGGACTGGAGATCGATCAACATCATTAACATTTCACCATCATTGCAAAAGAACTGAAATCTAACATCTAACATCTGAGAATCAAGAACAAGAAACCGTAAACTGTCAAAGTGTAACACAAAGCTTGCCAAATCAACAATCCAATTGCATTAAATTCTCCAACATTACATAACAGTTTCCAATCTCTTTCCTCTCCTACAACTACTATCTTGCAGAACCTAACTCCTAACTTAGCCAATTCTGGCTTCTAATCAGCTCTTTTAACCTAGTCTCACCCCTCTTACAAATGAGAAGGCACTGGCCTTTTATAGAAAATTACATTTTGAATCAAAGGCCAAGATTAAATCAATCCAATGGCAACAATTGCACTTCTAGAAGCATCAAGCTGTTACATTTAATTTGGGAGTTCATGGTACATCATCATCCAATTGCATAAAAACAGTTACATCATGGAACAATGAGAAAACAATATTATGCCAACCTATCATTAATGAAAATTATGATTGGATGATGAAATCAGCTTCACATGTCTTCTAGAAACTCCTTACAGCTGTAGACAATTTTGGCACGGATTCTTATGCAAGTTCCACTTTTAAAATTTGAATTAAGCTCCCATATTTCCCTTTTGGCACGAATCCATATGCAATTTCCACTTTTAATATTTATTTAATCCTGAAAAACAGATATCATCATTAGTAGCTCACATGTTTAAAAAATCCAATCTAAATTAAACTTGAATAAAATTTTGGCCTTTTAAAAAAAACTTACATTTCTTTGTGGAAACTTTCCATTTTCAAAAATTTTATTTTCAAATTTTTTCTCCATCTCAAAATTTCATTTTCCAGAACATTTTAAAATTTCAAGAAAAACTCCACTTTTGGAAAAATTTAAAAATTTCCATTTTGGAAAAATCATTTTTGAAAATTTCCATTCTTGAAAAAAATCAAATTTTTTTCCACTTTGGAAAATTTCGGTTTTTGAGGGGGTCTTGGATTTTCCAAAAATGGAAATTTCTTTTGAGGGGGAAATTTTGGGATCCCAAAAAAACCCCCATAACTTTTAGAAAAATTTTCAAAAATTCAAAAAGCAACCCTACCTAATTTTTCGTCCTCTATCCATGGGTGCAAAAAAAAAGAGAAAATTTCCATTTTGACAAATTTTGTTTTGAGAGGGTATTGAATTTTCCAAAATGGAAATTTCAGATACGAAATTTTGAATTCATCAAATCCCTAATAACTTTTTTCCTAAAAGAAATTTTTAAAAAGTTCAAAAAGCAACCTAGCCTAATTTTTCGTCCTCTATCCATGGGTGTAGAAAATATTTACATATAACATTGAAAATTCACTTCAAAATCCCCATTTTTAAATTCCAACACTTGCGAATTTCCCCTAGAGCCTCAAAATATTGTCCTCATCAAACCCAGTCTAGACTTAATCCCAAAATAACCTCCCAAGAAGAGAAAAACCAAAATTTGACCAAGCCAAGAGGCAGAGATGCAAAATAAAAAAGAGGGTCCCTGCCTTTGGTGGTGCGTGTGTGAAAATTGCACAACACTCAGCCATATCAGTATCCTCCACATCTTGTACATCCTCTTGTTGATTAACACCTTCCTCCTCTTGACTCGAATCTTCCACGTCTTCCGACCCCGACACCTCTTCCACAAGAGACCCAACTTCATCCAGACTATTAGGCACACATTCTTCAGAGGAGGAAGCCTTTTCCTCCTTGGCAACCTTCTTCTCTTTATTATCCAGAGGCTCTTCCAAATTCTTATCATCTATTTTTTTTGTTTTTTGCTATTATTTGATCCCTTGGACGGAGCAAGAGCTAGACAAGTAGATCTTTGTCCCACTAGAGTAGTGGACCCACATTCATGGCTATTTTTGTTATCATCCAGCATTGTTATAGTGTTAGGGTCAACACCCAGCTCGCAAATCAACAGTTTTCTCTTCTTATTAGCAACATAATAGAGAGGAACAACACTTCATTTTTCAAGGGTTATTTTTAGGAGAGCCAACCATGAGGGGTCCATGACTTTAGAGGAAGCATTAGAAGATTATTTGACCAAGGATTGGGGTCGACTTTCAATTAGTTCAATTTTCACAGAACTCTTAGGAGTGGGGTTCTCAATCGAGTTATGGAAAACATTTCATTGCGGGGTGGTGGCGAGAACGTACTTGCATATTGCCCTAATCAAACCATGATGTAAAGGAGGAATGTGACAAATTGATGTCACAAGAGAGTAGGATCAATATAAACCTTGAACTAATTCAAAAAATCATTTTATAATTCCTCCCAAGTTTTGATAAACATAGTAGGAAAAATCAAATACCAACTATATGCAAAGTATCATAGATATAATGGAAATAATCTATACACCATATCCTTGTGTTCAATACAAGCTCTAATAGTTGTGTCTTTAAATGCCTTAATATGTTCTTCAGTAGTCTTACCTTCTTTGTAGATAAATTTAGAACTAAAATTTTCAATGTTCTTAGGCATCTCATGGACATCATCAATAATGGAAATAATCTATACACCATGTCCTTATGTTCAATACAAGCTCTAATAGTTGATCTTTAAATGCCTTAATATGTCCTTCAATAGTCTTACCTTCTTTGTAGATAAATTTAGAACTAAAATTTTCAATGTTCTTAGGCATCTCATGAAAAGAAGCAATTTATCTATAGTAAAGAAGGACACTGGTGGGGTTTAAGGGATGCAACTAATAGGGGAGTAATTTAGATACAATCTTATGGATTGGGGATAGGTGGTACAACTTCTTCTCCAACATCTTTTACCTTATCAATCCTTATATATCTATGTTGAATTAATTTAGAAAGGTAGATGACCTTGCCATGACAAAGATATGGATCTAGTCATCATTCTATACTAATTACTAGACGATGGCTTATAAGATCTACCTTGATCAAGACTTGCTTCTAATGCCAATTTTGTTGATGATTTTTTTGACACAACCAACTCAAGTAAAATGAATAACACTCTACTTCTCATATAAAGCTAATCAACCCAAGGGATCATATACTTCAATGTCCCTTTGTACTAGTTATTAGCAATGTTGGAGTAACTAAGTAGTCTATGTGATTTTTTTAACAAGGGACCTATGTTGGTAGATATTGAGCTAGACAATTCTTACACCTAAATTTAAATATGCTAAAACAATAGATAAATCTTTCTAGATCTGAATGAAATAATCCTAATCTACTAGACATGTATAGAAAAATATTAAAATATGTTAGGGTTTAAAGGAGTAAATAGTAAATATAAATAACCAATGATGCACTAATTTTTAGCCTTAATTTTGAAAATTTTGATAAAATATGAATAACCTATAATTAAATTGTCATTATTTTCCTCAATCACCAACACTATACATGTAAGAAGGGATTTGATAAAATATTTGATTTGGATGCATAAAATTATCATATTACATACACAAATTTCACACATTAACCTTACTTTAAAGCACTTTTAACAAGATTTCACCAAGTTATTCAACTTTAAGATTGTAAAAAAAAATGCATCACCACCAATAGAGAAAACATTTAAAAGAAATAAAAATGATCCTTTGATTGATTTTCAATGGGCAGGTTATAACTTTCAACAAGATTGCCTACATTAAAATCCAAAAGGTTGCTTCATTTTCCAAAATTTTTGACCTTTAACAATGTTTCTAAGACTAACATATATATCCCATCCCAGATGCCTAACACTATCTCTATAAGAGCAAGATGGCCTAGATCCTAAATTGATCCTTAGGCCCAAGAAATGAGTTACATTTATTTTTCAAACTTAGGTCCAAATTAAATTAAACATTTTATTAATTGGGTCTAAAGAAAGAATTAAAAAGTGATACACCCACAAGGAATGGTTTATTACATCATTAGAAGAATAATGAAATCTGGGCTCAATGTTGAAACCATTGATCTTGTAGGTCTAGGAATTGAGCCTTGAAATTTTGCAATGCTTCTAGAATTAAATTGAAGTTGGGAGAAATTGTGCATTGAATTCTTACCTTCTTAGCAAAGAGGGCCTTCTTAAATTTCTCCATCACCTCCTTTGTGTCTAAAACTTTCGTTTGGAAGACATTGAATCTCCCTTTGGTCCCCATCTCATCAATTATCTTCCCTTGTAATAATTTTTTTGTAATCATTCCATTGAAATCCTTGATGATGGTGGTAGTAGGGAGAGTCTTGTTAGGGTTTTCCCAATATGTGCATAGAATATTCTTAATAATATTATGAATTTTGGCTATGATTGCACTTGCATATGCCTTCATTATACCAAACTTGCCTTTGCAATCCTTCAAAACTTCTACTCTCCATTTATTAGCCACAAACCAATCTAGATGTATATCCATGTTTCCATTTGGTAAAAAATATTTGCTTTGTAGTTCTATAGATTAAACCCTAGTAATTTTTTGAACTTGTGATAGTTTATCCTCTAGTAATAAGAGCTCCTCAAACAAATCTATTACATTGTATTCATCACTTATCTTGTGGTAACACTAGATGGCTTCACAAACCAACCTACTTTCTTGTGTGCCCCTAGTGAATCCCTCTAATCCATGGTATAATTTACCACACATCCAATATTTTTCTTTTGTTTATCCTTGTCTATTTCCTTCAAGATCACAAAAACAAGTGAATTAGAATGCATAGGGTCCATGAGGAAGTTGATGTATGTTGTGAGCTTTCCAACCTAACCCTTAAGCTCTTCTTTAATTTTCTCACATTTGTTCATATAACTTCTAGGAAGAAAACCACTAAAGTTTAGAGAGATTGTTATTCTCCTTCTCATGTATAAAGGCCAAGATTAATGATTTGTACTCAGTAATTTATTAGCTACATATTATCCTTATTCTTATCAACAATAAAAGTTGCAACTTGTGCAATCCTAGATCCTCAAGCATCCACACTAATGGTGGATAATGTTCTACCTCTCTTATGCTTTGATGAGCCTTGAACATTCCCACTAGCCATGAAAAATAGTTTAAAATGGGAATGCATATCCTTTGTCTCTTTTGTATTGTGGAGGTTATCCAAATTAGCAATCTTGAATCCCTAGGTGAGGTTTTTTTGTTTACTCGTTAGTTAGATTCAATTTCCTTGGAGAAATAGAATGAGGAGGAATTAGAGAAGATAGAGGAATCCTACTTGAGTTAGATCTTGAAGAAGGAGGTGAATTATTTATCAACTAAATCAATATATGAGACTCTTTCTTAGAAGATAACATGTCATCTTGAATCACCTCTTCTTCTAAAGCTCTTTTGGGTATTTATATTTATCCTTCATATCATCAACATTTGATTCTTCCTCTTTAGGTTGTTGTATTGAGATGTCAATCCATGGAGGAGGAGGAGGTGAAGGAATAGGAGATTGAACTATATGAGTAGGTGGTACTTGATTTATCTCTAGAATAGTAAAGGATGTGTTGCTCACTCTTCCTTGTAATGGTTTCTCTTCAACGTCTTCTTCCTCTTCATCCACAACAACCTACACATTGGGAACCTAATTTTTCCTTTTCTTGGCATTCCTTAGTGCTTCAATAGATGAATCTTCCACTTGTTCTCCAACTACTATAGGGGCCTTAGAAGGTTTCTATTGTTGTGGATGAGGATCATCTATTAGGCATGAATTCCTTAACCATCTTGTTGTTCTTTCTATAACCACTCTTTTTGTTATCTTAATAGAGATGTAGTTTTTCTTATAACAATCTATAATGTCCATGGGTTGATTGAAAACTTCTTTCTTATTGTAGGAAAGGTCCAAGACCATTCCATCTTCATGCATAGTCATAGGAATTTTCTCCAAATTGTAATACTTAACTAGAGGGGGTTCCATCCTGCAATAATCCCCAATTCTTACTTTATGTTCACCTTGCAAATTAGTCTAGAAGTCTTCTATTGTAGGCACATATTTGAAAAATGATCTAATTAGGGGTCCAATCTTACCAATGGGATCAAATCTATCCATCTCTTCATATAAATGTTGTAGACATTTAAAATTTTCCATACTTGACCACACTTTACTTTACCCTATCTTAGAAAATTATATTTTTAATTTTGTCCCTGGCATTTAATTAAATAAATTTATATTTATTTAATTATTTCTAGCCTTATCCTAAAATCCTCCAACTAAATCAGTTAGTTAATACCCAAAATTAATTAATTGATTTGAGATAATTAATATCCATATCCTTTTCCTCCAATAATTAAATCCATTTAATCCTCAAACCTTGTCGATTTAATCCTATACATTAAATCCTTTCACATGGATCACAATATAAACTTTCCATCATGTGATAAGTATCTCTTCGACCTATATCCTCTCACATGTGAGAAAGTAAAAAATTAAAGCCTACCATTTACACCTTTATCCCTCTTATGACATTTGTTACAAAGCTAACCCTTAATCCAAACCCTAATCACCAATCAATAATATCTATCCATCAATCAATCCATCACGACCCTTGATTTTCCCCTTGGAAGTGTTATAAATGAGAGGCCTCTCATATCATTTGAGCATCTAATTTCATCATATTATTATACTATTATATTTTTTTATCTAATCCATCTTCACCATATCCTTATGCCATCTATTTGATCTCTCATAATCTCAATCCTATTATCATGATGTTAGTTTCATAAGCAACCACATTCCATACATCAAAGGAACACATCAAGAGAGTATTGGGTGCAACTCTTTTTCTAGCTCAATCAAAGGAGAAAGAGGATAAACAAGGTAAAAGGTTCCATTTGCATGCATTTTAATTATTTATTTACCCTTTTTCATTTTTCTTATCTTAATTTTAGCATGCCCAGTGGAAACCCCATCCTTGAATCTAATATTTCATGAGTTTTTTCTAATTTTTCTAGCATAAGTTCCAAAAAAATGCTTACACCCTATATTTTAGTGCTTATGTTTCCAGAATGACACTTAAGATCTAAGTTTTAGCCCTTGTATTTCCAAATATGTGCTTTTAAATTGTGTATTCACACTTGTATTCCTACAATCGTGCTTCTTCATTTTGTTTTAGTGCTTCCATTTCTATATCCATTCTTTTTCTTTGTGTTTTATTGCTTTTGCTTCCAAAACCACACTTTTGCACTCTATTTTAGTGCTTTTGCACACAAATTCATGCTTTTGCATTGTGTTTTAGCACTTCAATCATAGGTTGGTGCTTTTGCTTCACAAATTGGTAATTTTTTTCATAGATTGGCACTTTTGCTTCACAAAATGGTGCTTCCATTTTAAATTTGTGCTTTCATTCTAAATCAGTGCCTATGCACCTAAATCAACACCTTTTACAAAAAATAGCATAAATTTTGATCTAACAATCAATTTTTTGAATTTTTATAGGTATTGGAGCATTGGAAAAATGATTCTTTATCTTTATCCCTATCTTGACACTTTTTACAAGGTTAAACCTTAATCTAGACCCTAATCCTCAATCAATCATAGCCATCCATCAATTAATAAATTTTGGCCCTTGATTTCCCTCTTGAAAATGCTATAAATGAGAAGCTTCTCATCCCATTTGAGCATCCACTTTAATCGTATTGTTATGTTGTTGCATATTCTATCTAATCCATCTTCATCATATCCTTATGCCATCCATTTGATCTCTCATCATCTCAATCCTACTATCATTTTTTTAGTTTCATAAGCAGCCACATTTCATACACCAAAGGAGCACATCAAGAGAGTATTGGGTGCAACTCTTCTTCTAGCTCAATCAAAGAAGAAAGATGATGAATAAGGTAAAATGTTCCAATTTTGAATTATTTATTTACCCTTGTTCATTTTCTTATCTTCAAATGCGTTATCAAATAAGTTATTTCTTGCTTGACTACCCTGACATTCTACACACTAGAGCATGAATAACTTATAACTTGGAGTGGGATGGAAATTTTATCCTTATGTTTGTTGGCAAATAGCTTTTGTATCTCCAAAAATTATTTTCAAGTCTCTAGTGAAATGATATTCTCACTATAATACCTAGGGAGTCTAGTGCTTTATAAAAGCCACACATTTTAATGTAAGATGTCTTAAATCAGATGTACCAATGTACGAGGTCAAATATAGCCTTATTTTCCTCCAAAGACAACCTCCGCATATAATCATTCTCTAGACACATAATGATAGCATAGAGAAATGTATGATTCACCCTGTTATAATGTCTCTAGCTTTGCTTCAACTTGAGCTAGGGTTAGTGATCATATATCTTTGTTTCTCCTATTTTTTGGGTGTCCACCTAATTTAAACCTAGAAATATGGATTGAAAATCCAACAAATACACCAAATATGATTTCATGTGGAACTGGGAGGATTCTAAGACCTTGGATAACTACTCATGTAGTGTTTCATTGATAAGAGTGACCTAGTCTATTTATTTTCATCACAAAACTAAATGATGAAGGAGAATATCCAAGGATATAAATCCCTAGTAATAGGAAAACCAAAGGCCCTATTGAGAAGGGCAATGAAATCCTTGGGGTCCTCTTAGAACTCAATATCATGAATGAATATTGCCATTTTCATTGTATATGTTCATCTCTACAATAGAAAATTATTATTTATGAAGTTGGAAACTTGTGTGGTTCTACTCTCATAGTAGTTTAGTGCCTCCTCCATGTTCACTTTATCATATTGGGAATAGTTTGGGAGCCCAAATACTATTTCAATAAAATCTAAACTAATTTCCAATATGGTTTGTCCTACAAGGCCCAATATATTTCTTTACTTCTGATTGTATACCTTGGCATAGGCCAAGACCAACTTTAGAGATTGGAGGGAAAAAAGGAAAGAAACAACCTATATGAACCTTGAATTTTCCATGTATTAACCCATGAGTGTTTTGTCTCCTTCAACATTGACCCTCTTCATGAACTCTTGAACATCCATATTTCCAATATTTGTATCTCCAATACTAGATAGTTTAGTGATCCAAATCAACCATTTATAACTTCACTAAATTATATTAAAAAATAATCAATAAACAAGCACAAAACTATTAGAGAATTATAGTTTGGGGTCCCAACATGATTCATGCTTTAGGTATCAGAGATCCAGGAAGTCCAATACATGTACGAAGGAAAAAATGAGTGTGTCATTAAGTAATATTAGGGTGTTTAACATCCTTTACAAGGTGCTATACTAAATAAAAACAAATCCTTAAATCCAAAGGAATAATCCTTTAGAAAGGTGTTGAGGTTCAAGGATATAAAGAGGCAATCCTTAAAAAAATTCCAATAACTTGGTAAGCTCGATGTTGTGATCTTGAAAGGGTAAGACATTGTAAAGAATTAGGGATTATACTTTTGGGGAACCACCAAACTAGCACTCAAATAAGAGTAGCCCAAAACCATGATCCCCAAATATTAAAGCATTGTAATATGTTAGAGATCAAACTCTAGAGGAACCATTAAACTAGTACTCACATATGATAACTCTAAAACCATGATCTTGAAAGCTAACGTAGTATCAAACATCAAGGATTAGAATTTAGAGGGACTATAAATCAAGTACCAGAGTAAGAGTATGACCAAACATTAAATTTGAAACAAATAAAAAATCACTAAGGAAGTTGGGCTAAGATTTTTGAAGGAACTCATCCCAAAAGGGGATATTTAAACCAAGTATATAAGTTTGATGCCAAGTACTAGGGATTGTATAAGGATGACATGCATGATGAAAAAAAAACCCAAAACTTTGACAAATGGATATGTTGAAGGTAAAACAAGACTACATGACTAGGGCATGCAAGAACAATAAAGAAAATGAAGGAAGCATATGAAAAATAGGAAAAAAAGGAAATTGACTAAAAATGACCTAATGTGTGAAAGGCAAATGAAATCAAACAAAATGAATAAATACCATGAAACAAACACAAAAATATAAAAACCACAACTACCATTAATGAACCAGGGAGAAACCCTACTTGGTGAAACAATGAAAGCATGAATAACAAGTCAAAAACAAACATTGGACAACACACAACACACTCATGATCAAGAAATAATAACAAATAAATAAAATAAGAGAATCCTTGGATTGAGGTTTTAGAGATTCCTTTATAGTCATTCCAAGATGACCAACTCTAAAAATTTGATAAAAGCACAAGACCTCAAAATGGACACAAGACAACAAACACAAAGCAAATGTTGAAAAATGGGGGTAATTATGTAGCTTTAAAACTTGTAAAACTATGAAATTGTAGATCTAATTAAGTGTTCTTTGTTAAAAATTCTTTGTGTATGATTATCTGTTTAGATTCATTTTACCAATTGTAGAAAGTAGACAAAAGATTGTAGAAGAATGAGACAAGAAGTTAGAAGTGACACAACATATACGTGGAAAAACCCTTTCCGAAAAAAACTCCACCGCCAAAATCAATAGTGCTTGTATTATTTAACCTTAGAATAAGATTACAATAATTTTTTATCAATTCTTGCTTGATATGCTTCTTTTGCCTTCAACAATTCTTCTTCACAATCTGCAATAAACTCTGATCAAACTCTCTTCAACTTGCTGCAATTAATAGATAATAATGAGCCTTGAAAACTCCAAAGAGTTGTCAATTACAAAGCACAAAGCTTCCTCTCAAAAACCTACACCTATTATTTTCAAGTAGAGTTTCAATGTGTAACAAGAACTCAAATCCAATATCTCCTCAATTTAGGCTCCCCAAACTGAATTCCTAACTGATAGTTGGTCAAGAAAATATCTTCCAAGCTTCTCCTCAAATTTGGTTCCGAAGAATGGGCCCACTTAACTCGACCTTGTAAATATCTTCTCATGCAAAAGGTGTTAACACCAAGATGCCAACTTGGGCACCCAAAGTGGGTCCAAGTCAATCTTTGTTAACTGAAACATATCTCTCCATCAATTTGTGTGAACCCCAATCCAAATACCTGCAAAACAATGAGAACAAACACATTAAGTTAGAGATTGCAAGCATGAACAAGGATTCCCCATGAAATCCATTTACAAAACTCAAATTAGGAAAACAAACAATGAAGAACACAATGAAAATAACAAAATAGATTGAATCCTAATTTAAATTTGCAAACTCATGATCCCATGGGGGAATTGGTGCCAATTTGATGTGAAAATTTGCCCTTTCCCAATTCCTATGATGCAAGATTGATATGTTGAAGATGTGTTGATGATTGATCCACTTTGTTGATGAAGGATGAATGCTTCCAAGCCAAAAACCTGCATAACCTAGCTATGATTCAATGATATTTGATGGAAATGGCTAAATATTTTAGCATAACTTTGCATAATTTGTGGATGATAAAATGAGGATATGAGCTCTTTATTTATAGAATGCCAAGATGGATGAATGTCCAATTTGAGCAATGTGGACTAACATTCATCCAATGGCAAGATGCCACTTGTCAATCAATGAGTGGATGGAGGATGTGCAAGTTTTGAAGATTGTGCCAATAAATGCATATTTTTGAATTTCAAATTTGTTGAAATGACTTGCAAGAGGGAAGGGAAAATGCAATAAATGCCACTTGGCTCAAGTAAAATGACATGTAAAATGGAGTTATTGCCTTGTTGGATGTACATGTCCACTTGGAATTTTTGAATTCAAACTTGGAGAATATTCCAAAAGATGCCTTGTGAGGAAAATAGAGATTTAATAAATGAATTAAATCTATTTTCATGTGCAACTTGAAAAATCTAGAGGATGGGACATGACAAGAGATTAAATTAACCAAGGGTTAATTGATTTAATGAGAGATTAGACGATGTGACCTATTTGACTCAAATTTATGGAATTTTTTAAATCAAATAAGAGAGGAATATGATAAGATAATAATTAAATAAGGATTTTGATTTATTTAATTAAAAGAGATGATGTTAGATTAAATCAAATAAGGTTTTAATTTATTTAATTTAATATATAGATTTAGAGATTTAATTAAACAAAATTGACTATTTAATTAAATAGGGATAATTAGATCAGATTGATTGATTTAATTAACAAAAAGAGAGACTTAATTAAATAAAATGATTTATTTAATTAAGAGAGGAATATTGATGAATTTAATCAGATAAGGGGATTTGATTAAATGGTTAGACTGAGGGATGATTCAGGATGAAATGATGTTAGTAGTCGGGATCATATGCACAATGTCAATCAGTATATTTTACGTGTCTACACAATTCATGCAAACATTATGCATGATTGATCATCCCCACTTAACTGAATGTGTCACCTATTATTTGTCATGCAACTAAAGTCATTAGTCATGCAACTCAAGTCAACTCAAGTCAACTAGAATTCAACTGAAACTAACTACATGCAATTGAAGATAATTGAACCATAACTGAACTAAACTAAACTGAATTGAACTGAATTGATACTAAACTGAACTGAATTGAACTCCACTCATGTAAATATCAATTCCTAACTTCTAGGATCTTTACATGCATTATCGAAGTGTTATCTTTCTCCAAATAGTTAACTGAACTCAAGGTGGGTTCCACCTTCCATGTGGGCATCCCATGTGCTCCTATTTTGTAGGAGTTGTTCTTGGGCATCCCCACACGATCCTATCATTTAGAAATAATTACAAATGTCAATTTACATGTTCATTTCATTTGAATTTAAACTCTTTCTAATCCCAGTGTTGGGGAACACTTTCCAAGGACTTAGGAGATACATGAAATATGTTTATGATTGCAATTAAATGGCATCCTATTTCCAACAGCAAAATCCAACAAAATTAGCTAAGAGCGTGCAACAATACGATGCAAAAGACATAAGAGAAGCGGATACCTATTTTTACTCAAGCAAAATGGGCATGTGTGTTCTAGGCACAACACCAATATTTTGACCTAAAATTACTTTATCATGTACTAGATTTATATCAAGGTAAAGTGGCACCTAAATGGAGGAGGTTAGATTATAAAAATGGGGATAAACCCTTATAGTCGAGACAAATACCCAACTCAAGTGTCCATCCAAAATAACACAACCTTCTATGAGGGTCAAGTCTCACTAAGGGTTAGCTCCTTCAAAATAATTTTATAAAATACTTTTTAAAAATATTTCTTACTTGAGGATGGCTGGCATTTGCTAGGCATGTTTGTTGTGCTCTTGGTGGGTTTTGCATGCATGTGGGGCTTTTGTGCTTGGTTGCTTTTGTTGTGCTTTGTCTCTTTTGTGGGTTGTACGTGGCGTGTGGGTTCTTGGTGGGGGCTAAGTGCTAGCTCCTTTGTTTGCAAAGGGTAGAGTGTCTTCTTGTGGTGGAGGCAGTGACATTTTGGTGTGTGGTAAGGTGATCTCCTTGTAGTTTTATTGCTACTTTTTGTGATTGTGTGTGCCATTTTTGTGGCAACAATTGGCTTTGGCCTGGGGTTGGAGGAGGACAGGTTGTGGCCTCTATGTTCTAGGTTTCAATAGAATTGCATGAGGCCTTGGATACGACAGTTCAAGATTCTTCTTTGGCTAGTGAAGAAGGGGGGTTTCATCTAGATTGGGTTTGTCAAGAAATGGAGCATTTAAATTGCAGAAGGTGAATGGGTGCTTAGAGAGGGCCCAAGAGCGGCTAGTTTTAGTGATCCAATCAGAGTCAGTTGCTGAAGATGTGGATTACTACAACAATCATGTCCTGATTTGTAAGTTCTTGGGGATGAGGGTTTCTCTACTTTTTCTTGAAACATGGATTCGTAAGACATGGAATCCAGAAGGAGATTTTGAAATTTTGATGGCTACAAATAACTTTTTTATGGTGAATTTTTCATGCAATTTTAATCAGAATAGGGCTTTTGAGGGTGGTCCATACTTCTATAATCAGGTGGTTCTTTTCATAAAGCCATGGCATGTTGGCTTTAACTTGGTAGAGGAGTTACCATCTAAGATTCCAGTTTGGGTTTGGCTTCCTCGTCTGCCGCTTGAATGCTAGAGAAGTGACATATTGCAGTCAATTGCTTTGTTGCTGGGAAAACCTATTGGTCCTTCTCAACAAACTTTGAGTAAGAATATTTTTTCCTACATGCGGGTATGTGTTGAAATTGATTCGAGCCACCCATTACCCGATTCAATTGATATGACTGTTGGGTCTTGCTCCTGGACTCAACCATTAGATTATGAGATGCTACCTTTTAGGTGCCGATTTTTCCATGAGTATGGTCATCTTCAGCGGAGATTCCCTCTTCTAGTGTTGCTAGTACAAGTAATGCTCCCTCACAGTCTAACTCAAAGATAGATAAGGGTAAGACTCCCATGCAGGGGGAAATTGATAAAGAAGGATTTATTCAGGTTAAGACTCATAATCATGGGTGGGGAGGATAGGTAGGATGAGGAAACTTTTAATAGATTTGAGGCGTTGGAGGATTTGGTTTAGGAGGAAGAGTTTTAGTTGGACTTGCAGGAAACAGTTGGATCTTTGGTTTTGGAAGTGCCTAAGGAGCAGTCCTTGTGTTTTCTAGCTCTATTAAGCTTGGTGTGTAGGGTACTCAGATGGATTCAAATTTGACTCCTTCGACTCCTGACCAGGGTGTGTCTAGTTTGGTGTTGGAAGCTACTAATGGTTCCCTTGGTGTAGGTGGTGTTCTCTCTGAGGTGTAGGGTGCTTTTGATTCAGGTAAAGCCAACTCCTTTTCCCCGACTTGGGGTTTGCAACAAAATTCCCTTAAAAGGTGGGCTCCTAAGAAACCTTCCAAGGTGGGTAGAAAGAAGGATCAAGAAAAGGTCAATTTAATTGGTGAGACTTTGGTGGAGTCGGGTTCGGTGAAGACTATTGATACTCACCTCTCCCAACCTTAACGATGATAGTGCTTTCTTGGAATGTGAGGGGTATGAATAACATCCCTAGAGAAAAGGCTATTCAAGATTTGATTTGTATGCATTCTCTTGATGTGGTTTTCCTTCAGGAAACTAAGTTAGCTATTGATAGTATGTTGAGTGTGGCTGTGAAGATTTGGGGTCATGGGTAGTGTGAATGCGTTGGGGCCCTTGGTAGATTTGGTGGGGTGGCATGTTTATGGGATCCATGGAGAATTAGTCCTTTATGGTGGTTCTCATGCAAGGGGTTTGATTTATTGTATTTCTTCTCATCTTGAGTCAGGGGAGAGAGTTCTCCTCTCTAACATGTATGCTTCGATGGACTATCAGGGTAAAGTTCAAATGTGGTGCTAGGTAAGATATGTGAGGTCTTTGGATCCATATCTTCCTTGGATTTTAGCTAGGGATTTTAATGTTGTCTCCTCAATGGAGGAGAACAGAGATGGTAGTGCTCGTTTGGAGCCTTCTTCGATGCTATTGTAGGATAGCATTGCTCTCTTGAATTTGATTGATAGAAAGCCAGTCAATGGGATTTTTACTTGGAATAATAGGAGAAGTGGAGATGCAGCTATTTCAAAAAGGCTGGATAGATTCTTGGTGTCTAGTTTATGGGTGGGAGATAGGTGGGAGACTAGCTCTGAGATTTTGGATGGTCAGGGGCTCTGATCATTGGTCGATTAAGCTTACTGCTAAGCTACCCAGGCATTGTACAAAGTAGTATTTTAAGTTCTAGCTTATGTGGCTCAGGGATGACTCTCTTCATGATTTGCTTCTGGGCTGGTGGAGTCTTGGGAAGTCGGCTTTTGGTACTGCTATGTACTCCTTCTCCAAGAGGCTTCAATATGTGAAGTATAGACTAAAGTGTTGGAATAGGCAACACTTTGGTAATGTGTTTTATGCTAAGTAGAATGGTCAGGCTCACTTAGACTTGATTACTAGATAGATTTAGGATCAGGGCCTCACAAAAGAGCTTGGTTTGTTGGAAGTTGTGGTAGTGAAGGATGTTGAGGCATGGGAACTAAGGGAGGAAATTTTATGGAAATAAAAATCCTGAATTGAGTGGCTCTAGGCAGGTGACTAGAACACCTCTTTCTTTCATAACTCTATTAAGGATAGAAGAAAAGATAATGTCATTTCTTCTCTCTTGTTGCCGACTGGGGAGATTTTGTCTTCTTCTGCTTCTATTTTTGTTGAGTCACTTCATTTCTTTTCTGCTTTATTATCTGAGGATTCTCTTACTACGGCAGTGGATGAAGCTATGATTTTGGATTGTATCCCACCTTTGGTTACCAATGAAATGAATGAATCTCTGCTTAATCCTATTTCCTTGTTAGAGTTGAAGAATGTTGTGTTTCATATGAAAAAGGGAAAAGCTCCGGGGCCTGATGGGTTTTTAGTTGAGTTCTTCCAAGAGTTTTGGGAAGTAATTAAGATGGACCTTTTGGAGGTGGTTCAAGAATCCTTCATGAGTAAACAAATGCTAAAATATATGAATGCTACCTTTCTTTCTCTTATACCAAAGAAGGAGGGTGCTAATACTATGGATCTTTTTAGGCCAATTGCTTTATGTAATTTTGTGTATAAGATTATTACAAAGTTGATCGTTGAAAGGCTGAAACCTTGGCTGAGTAGGATAATCTCCGAGGAGCAAGAGGGTTTTTTTGCAGGTAGGCAGATTATGGATGGTGTCATCATTTCTGCGGAGACAATTCATTCTATGGTGCACTCTAAGGAAAAAATTATGTTTATCAAGTTGGACATGGCTAAAGCGTATGATCGTGTTAAATGGGATTTCTTATTCAAGATTTTGGGAGCCTTTGGTTTTGCTAAAAACTGGATTGAATGGGTAAAGAGTTGTGTCACCTCTTCTTCCTTTTCAGTGTTGGTTAATGGAGAGCCAATGAAGTTGTTTGGTGCTTCTAGGGGGCTTAGACAAGGGGATCCTCTGTCCCCCTACTTGTTCATCTTATTTGCTGAGGGATTGGGGAGGTTCATTAGATCTCGAGTAGAATGTGGTTTGATTCAGGGTTGGAGTTGGGGAAATGATATTCCCCCTCAATCCCATCTTTAGTTTGTTGATGATACTGCTCTGATGGGTAGGGCTAAAGTTGAGGAGGCTATCAAATGGCGAAATGTCTTGGACACCTATTTGGTTGCTTCAGGTCAATGTATTAATGAGGGGAAGTCTTTTATCTACTTCTTCAACACTCCTAAGAGTATCCAAAGGAGAATAGATGACATCCTTCATTTTCAGATTGGCTCCCTCCCCTTTGTCTATCTTGGAATTTTGCTTGCTATTCGTTCGCTTCCTAAATTGTTTTGGTAGGGGATTATTGATAAGTTTCATAATTTGGTTAGTCATTGGACTTGCAGGTGGCTTTCTTCTGTGGGTAGAGTGACTCTCTTAAAATTTGTGGTGCAAGCTCTTCCTCTGTATAGATGCTTTGTTCTTTCTTCTCCTTCTAGCTTTATTAAAGACTTTGAGAGGTTGTCTTGTCAATTCCTCTGGTGTGGCAAGCTTCTTCATAGGAAGTGGAGCTTGGTTAAGCGGGATGTCATTTGTAGGCCAAAGCATGAAGGTGGTCTGGGATTATGTCAAACTGACTTGAATGGGCAGGCTTTAGTAGCTAAACTGTATTGGCGATGGTGCTCACAACAACATCAATTGTGGGCTAAAATCCTTACCTCAAAATATCTAGGTGTGGTTGAGAGTGCTGAGGTTGCTCACTTTAGCTTGGAGGGGAAGGGATATTTGATTTGGGGTACCCTAAAAAGAGGTGCCAATTTGGTCAAGCAAGGTTGCTCTGGATTTGTAATGGTGGGAAAGATGCTCTCTTCTAGTTTGATTCTTGGGATGGTCATCCCCCCGTCTTGTCTTCTCATCCTCATCTGCAGAAATTGTGTCAGCATTTTATGGATGATGGTTGGTGTCGTGTGGCAGATTTCATATCACCTAAAGTTCTAGGTTAGGTTAGTGTGTTCAATTGGAAGGATCTGCAAGTGTGGCCTCCTAGTGGTGCGGCTGAGGATCGTCAGGAGCTTGCTTTACTTTTGGCTAATTGTGTTTGTAACTCTCTTCCTGGGAGAGATACGTTGGCTTGGGGACCTGACCAGAAAGGTCAACTTTTTGTTGCCTCAAGTTATCAAGTTCTGGATAAACAATTGTTTGGGAGTTCAGAGGTCCCTTGGTGGAAACAAGTTTGGAATAAGTTTTCTTGACCTAAGTATGATTTCTTCACTTGGTTATTAGTGCAAGGGAAGTGTCTTACTTGGGAGAATATTTGGAAACATGGGTTTCAGGGCCCTTCTATGTGTGTCATGTGTGTTGGGAATGAGGAGTCTATTCCTCACCTCTTCTTTCAGTGTTCTTTTGTGAAGGATATTTGGCACTTTTGGTAGAATCTCTAGCACCGGCCGTGTAGGCATGGTTCTTCTTTGGAGGATTTTTGGAGGAGTCAGGGGTCTCCTTTTGTTAAGAATTCTTTCCTTCTTATAGCTTGGATCATTGGCCCCAATTTAATAATATGGCATATTTGGTTGGAGCATAATCACAAAATTTTTTTGGATAAGAAGTTGCTTGTTGGTCAGCTCTGGATGAGAATTTTGGGGGTCCTTTAGGAGACATTGACTGCTAAGTGTGATTTATCTATTCCCGTTGACCCTAATGATCTGGGAGTGGTTAGTGCTTTGGGCCTTTCTGTTCAAGGACATAAAAATTTTGAGACCTAGGTATCGTGGATGCGAGCAAGAGAGGGTTGGTCGTGTAGGCCACTAGTGTCCTCCTACTTTGGGGGAGTTGAAAATTAATATTGATGGGTATTCTCATGGTAACTTGGGGCATGCTGGAGCTAGTGGCATTGACAGAGATAGTTTGAGAGTTTTGGTTTTTTTCTTTTCTATCTATAAAGGTCAACATACTAATAACCTCATGGAGGCTATTGCTATGCTTTTGGTGGTTGAATGTGCGTGTGTCCTTGGATGGAGGTGAATTTTTTGTGAATCTGACTCTTAGGTTATTGTTGATACATTGAATAAGAGGCATTTGGAGGGTGTGAATTGGTAGTTGGTGGTGGTGGTCAAGCAAATTGTCTCATTGTGCTCTTCTTTGGAGTCTATTATTTTCTGCCATATTCCTCGTGAGTGGAATAAGGTGGCAGATGGCTTGGCTAGGTGGGCATCTGAGCAAATGGGGACTTGGAATGTTGATGATTGGGGCAATCTTCTTGGTGATTTGGCCCTTGTTTTGGAAGATTGTGTTGTGGAAGATATGAGGTGTTTCTTGGGTGTGACTTAATTCTTGGTTTTGTTGGTGCCCTTTGTGGGTTTGTTGCTTTGGCTTTGTAATGTTTTCTAATTCAATAAAGTTTTTACCCCTCTTTTATTAAAAAAAAAAAATACATTTCTTACTTAATTACATACATACATATATATATATATATATATTTTAAATCCTATTTAAACCTCTCAATTTCTAGTGAGGTATAAGGAATTTAAGAATTAGTTTTTTGTGTATGCATACATTTTTCAATCTTGAAAATCCTTCTATTTCAAGTAAATGGTGTTTAATTTTTGTAATTTTCACAAGATCATATAAATATAGATGTATATATAACTCATATTCAAGTTAAGTTTTGTGTGTAAATTTTACATGCATATAAGAGCATGATTTAGGATTTCAATATGAATCTATATTCAAACTATGCGTTCAAGCAATGCACATCTTTAATAATATGTATTTGAATTCTAATACAAATCCTTCTTTCAAAATTACATATCAAGAAAACGTATGTCTATGAGAATATGGATCTAGATTCTTATACAAATCCATGTTTTAAAACTATATTTTCAAGTTCTATCTATACATCTATTCATTTTCTAAATTTTTACACTTATAAGAAGTATGATATTTTAAGTTTAGTAAAACCAATACAATATTTTCCTTTGATAATGTAATCCATTAATAATTTTTTAAATGTACATATACTCTAAGGTCTAAGTGAGCCTCGAGAACAAAGCCAGTGTGGAGAGTGATTTCCACCCAAACAATATGGTGTCATTAAGCCCTATAAGCTTCTAGCCACCTCCTAAGCTAGGAGAACCAACTATGCATGAAGTAGGAGAGGCAAGAAAGAAAAAATCTAGGGAATTGGATACTTAATCATGACAATTATTCATGTAAATGCACACCAAATGTACACAATGGAGATGGGTTGATCTCACACATAAACATGTAAAAAAAGATGACATGCTTGCTCCTCTAAATTCATAATTTATATGAACACTTTAAATTACAAAGGAATATAATGTAATTTCACAAATTATGCACTCATTCTATGTCATATACACATTCATTTATAAAAATAAGAACAAAGAAAACAAGGGGAAGAGGAATTACCTCTTCAATTTAGCCTATTGAAATGGAAGGTTCTTCCTCTTGCAAGTTCTTATCCTCACTCCCAAGGATGTCAAAATCAACCTAATGCATTCATATCTTTAGGAAAACCACTAAGAACACCAAATTTTCCTATGCTCTCACTCAAGAACCCTTAGTTTTTTCCTAGATGAGGAGATTGGTCTCCTAAAGCCAAAATGGAATATGTAGTGGAAGTTACATGTCATATATCCCCAAATAATTGGATTATGCTACATGGAACCCCTCATGTCTGTAAAACCACCTTCTTTTAAAACAAATACAATTTATGCCTTGCATTTACAATCACATGAGCACACCATAACAAGGTGTGGTCAAGCCAAGCGAAGAATATTCCACTTGCACACTTTGTAAGGAAGAAGGGGTCAACCAAGAAAACCTTCCATGCCTACTTAAGTCATGGTATTGCTAAGGGTGGGAGGTGTTTTATACTCACCCAACTCACCTAGACATGATTCAAATGACAACCTACCTCATGCTACCGACCCTAGTGCTAAAAAAATCTTAAACTGCTTAAAATCGTAATTTTGAGCCTTTTGAAATTATGAACAAACAAAAATATGAAATTGATAATTTAAGATGAAATAAATGACATGAATATTATTCCAAAGATATTTGAAGGCACAAAAATGACATTAAGGCAAGGTATAAATACTTGGGAAAATGACAAGGCTTACACATAGGATCTTAACCACTTGTGGTAAAAAAGTAGCTATATTGATTAAACATGTAGGTAATATTGTTACTTCCCTATGTGGTGGGATGGATTAGGGTTCCTATTGGCTATTTGATTCTCTCACTAGATATCTATATACAACTTCACGCTCATTGTGAACATCATATACATCTAGAATCTACATAGTTGAAGCAACATAATTAACATTGCATTCCACTTGTAATAATTATGATCAATTCCATACATAGTTATGAATCATCATAATATATAGTATCAAATCCAGGCATCATCATGATTACATCATACCAATTACACCTATTTACTTCACATTATACTTTTAATTAAAGTCTTTGCAAAATATATTATTTGTGATGGAATATAATTTCAATAATTAAACAAATCAATATCAAGTTTTAGTCTTCATTTTATAAATTTATAATCTTTAAATTAAATTTAATGACAATAATGTACTTAGATTCTCATTTAAGAAATAATAAAGAATAAGGTTCAAAATAATAACTCATGTTATTCGATTTAACTTAAAACAATTACAATTTACTATCCAAATACTCCACATCTAAAATATAGCTGAATTCACTTACCCAAAATTCTTCTAGCATTAGGGTTAGTATTGTCATTATTTAAGATTATTGTGTTCACTGCACCATTGCATAACCACCTAGAAACACTAGTAACTAAATATATCTTAAGAGTGATACAAAGTGTTCTAAAACATCAAAACATAAATTAAAACATCACTAGATTGGTTATTAGAAGCTATATCAAATATAAACTAGGGTGTGATCATAATCATAAACAATTTGATTCTAAGGTAATCACATAGACAAAATTCACATCAATTAAATGGTAGTAATTGTTATGGGAATTTTTTCCCAAGGTGAAAAAGAGAATGCATTTACTATGTAAATGATCCTTTGAAATTAAAAGAGGGATAAAATTTATAGATTGATTTACACATAAATGTATTCACTAAAATGAAAAAAATGGTAGTCTCTTCAAATAATTGTATTAATCAAAGGAAAAATTAATTGAATTACACATAAATCCTCTAGACCAATATATGTGTTGTCATTTTTTTTTTGCTCGGTAATAGTGTTAAATTTATTGATAATAATAAAAGATTACATATCAATTCTCATTACAACTTCATTTTAAAAACCCCTTTCCAACACCACTAAGCTCCTCTACATGAACCCCTAGCCCTGCCATCTATCCACACTGCAATCAACTCCATGGGTTACAAACAATGAATCACTACATCAAACAAAGAAGCTCCGTAGGCAACCCAAAAAAACAAGCCTAAAACCATCAACCCCCGAAAACCTATTAACAGGTCAGAAGTTTGAAGCACTATTTGGTCTTCCCTTAGTCTAAGACCGAAGGACCATAGCAAAAGTTTCCTTCTTTACTTTCTTTTCTTTCTTCCCCTTAACAACTTGCCAACCATCCTCCACCCTTGCAGTCTCCTTCTGCCATTCCAATGGTTTGTCATGAGGACTCTTCAAAACTCCATTCAAACTGCCAATTGCTCACTGACTCTATCCATCAGCATTCCACTTCCCAGCTTCTTTCTCTTGCGACCTCATCACACCTTTTTCTCTCAACACTCTGGTGTTGCTGCCCAATTTTTGAAATTCAAATCCTTTTCACATTCATTGAAGACAACATTATCACTGTTCACAACCAGACTCCCTTCCTGCGTCGAGACATCGCTAGTTTGTTGCTGATCCTCCCTTCTAACATCATTCACCAATGCCTTCCCTTCCTGACCCAAAGCCCCAAGTACCTGACCCACCTCTTCCCTACCTTTAAACTGAGAGCTCACTTGCTTCTCCTCCTTTTTCTCCACTGTACAGTGTTGGGGAGCAACATCTTTCCACCAAGAAGCAAATTTATTTGTTCTGTGTGTTGACACATTGAGCAGTTAAGTGTCCAATTTGAAAACAAATTCTACACCTAAAGGGTACCCATTCATAATCTAGGGGCTGTACCCAACAACCTTTTGAAGTTTTTATCCAAATATCTTTTGGAAGCTCCTTAGACACGTCCATCTCCACCAAAATATGAGCAAAATTTGAATGCAAAAGATTTGAGGATCCCTCATCCACCATTAACAAGCTTCCTAAAGAGTACCCTACAACCTCCAAGCAGGAATCAAACCAATATTGTAAAGGAAGGTTATGAAGTCTCACCCAGAGAGGAACCCTCTCAAACAGTTCCGTGGCTGGGTTAAAATCTGGATGCCATGGCTTTAACTTAGTGTATATTTTTCTTCCGAATCCCGGTGGTAGTCACAAAGGATATTATTTCTATCCCTCTCCTGTTCAAAAACAACAATGAAAAAACCTTTTTCCATGGGATAGATTTGAACATACCCTTCCAAAACATGCTTCCAATGGTCAGAAATCCATTGGTGGAGATCATTCAAGCTTGGCTAAAATCCCCTGAATCTCCCAATTAGGCCCAACCCAATTTTTTTTCATTAAAAGTAACTTCTTGATCAAGCTCGCCATCTAGCTCCACTGTGATTGTTCTAGATGAAGGAGGTAAAACAGAATCCCCTCCTCCCCTTCCTGTCAAAGATTTGGTTGAGTGCTTCAATTTCTGAGAGGGTCCAGTTTGGTTCCACTTGATCTCAGACGCCTTGGACCCCTTAACAAATCCATCTTCCCCTATGATGAAAGCACCAGGTTGCCCATTCTTCTGGCCTCACTGTGCAGAAGGGTTGCCACCATCTAAACCAAAACTGTCACCGCTATGACATGATTTATTCAAAGCGCTCTCTGTTTGATTTTCCTGGCCAACCTTCTCCCTGCTGCAAAATTTGTTATGCCAAAAGCCACAAATCTCTCCTTGAGAAGCCTTTCCCAAAGGGCTCAGTCTAGGGGAAATCCTAGTCGCAACAGATGGCAACATTCGATTGTTAGTGTCCATCCTCCTCCTTTTAATATATGCGTTGTCATTAATATGATAAATAAATGCTAATTTGAAGCAATAAATTAGGGCCGGGGATAACTTATCTCTCTATAGATGTTGGTGATGGAATCAAACTACTGTTCTATTCGTAAACTATTTCTTGACTATAGAACTTAAATTTGAGGTGCTGCCCTTGAAGTAGATATATCTCCAAACCCTATGTAGTAGCCAAACAAGATTATTAGTGTTATTGTAACCTCCTCTTTTGTAATTTCATCCTTCCTTCCATGATATTGTCTTTGAATATCACTTCTGCTTGTCTTCTTCACCTTTGTCACATGGCAATTGAAATGAGCTCGAGATAGTGTTAAATAGCACATTTGGTGGCTTGCTACGCAAGGATTGAAGTGTTGGACTTTATTAAGCCTAAGTTAAGGCCATTGTTTGTTATTGTTAATGTTAACTGTCTATATGAAAAGAATTCAAATGCCAGAGTGTTGAATGCATGATGAAATAAATACTTTGATAATGAAGGAATGCTTTGATACAAAATATTATTTTAAACATTTTCAATGCTTGTAATTGACAATCTTTAAATGCCCTACGAGCTTGCCTTTAAATATGCAATGATACGTATTAATTTGAAACATTTCATGTGCATGTTGATGGGCAACAAATAGATTTTCAAATTAGGTCAACTTGGGATGAAATTAGGTTTTTATAAAAGGGTATACGACTGAACATTTGAATCTATTTAGGAGAAAAAAATATGATTATGAATCCAACCAAGGTGAAGAAATGGGTAGAATTTATGTTAAGTTCTAGCCATAGGGGTAAAACTAGAACAAATGATGGGATAAGGCCAAGTTTAGTCAATTGGTGCAATAAAATATCTCCAAATAAGCACTAGAATAATACATTTAATGACAAGGCTAAAGTGAGTGCAAACCAAGTGATCAAAAGTATGAAATATGTACTTTTCTCTTGTACACTTATACACTCTAATTAGTAACTAAACTAAATTGATTGCTACTTTGCAATACTTAGATGTGCATTAGTAAAAGTTCTAATTGAAAATTATAACACATAGATTATTATAATACACTATGTTGTAAATATGTACTAATAATAAGACAAATAGATAATGAGACTTCTTTGAAGGGTTTTTTATTCTACTAATCAAATGTCTTGAAATAAATTCTATCATCACCAATCAAGAGCCTTGAAACATGTCAAGACATTAGGAATAAAACAGTGGGGGATCAAAGAAAACAAAGGCAAGAAGGAATGAGATTAAAAAAATAGGTAAAAAGAGGTGAGGTTTACTTCTTTAATCAATTTTTGAGATAAATAGGGAATAGGCCCCTTAAGTGTAATTAAGATTGGTATGTTGGAACTGTAGAATATGTTCTTAGAGGAGAAGACTTGGATTAAAGTCTATAATAGAAGGAAGAGATATAATTTATCTCATAGAAACTAATGAACACTATAATCTAAGATCCTTATTTTATAAATACATAAAAAAATTCAATTTAATAGAAAACAACATTTACATTTAAATTAATTTACAAATATTTTAATAATGATTTTTTACAAAATTTATTTACAGAATTTACCTTAAAAATAAAGACATTAAGAAATATATATATGAAAAATAACATTATAAAAATAAAAAAAAACAGAAAATCTGTCAAAATAAATAATAAAGAATCAACATTAATTTGAATTTTTTTTTTTTCCCATGGTCCTTTTACCTCGTGAATGGTAAAAACCTTCCATTCTATTAGAAAGCGGTCTATAGATTCATTGAAATTTCGTAGCGCTAACTAGTTATGAAACTGCCTTCAAACAAAAGGGCAGAACCAAGTCTAATTTAACGTATTTTCCTTCCTTCTCAAATATTCAATCAAAACGCCAGGGTTTAAGGGCGGGTTTTTAGAGAGGCTGCATAAAATCAAAGTGAGATTTTCGGTTCGGTGTAATTCATTAGAGCTTATTTTTCTTAGACCGGAGCAGGTCTGTGAGAGCTTCAAGATATGAGCTACGCAGCGTTCAAAATGGTCCACGGTCCTACGGGCGTGGAGCATTGTGCCGCAGGCTACATAACGCATTCGTTGACAGAGAACCCTCCATTGGCCTCCGAGGACGACATTGATATGGAAGGCATGGAAGGAGAAGGAGAATGGGCCCCTCCTAAAAGGAAAGGGCTCAAGGCTCCCATTCCCAACCTCGTGGTCGTCAAGGCTAATGTTCTTGAAGTATATATTGTGAGAGTGCAGGAAGATGATAAGAGAATGCCTCTTACTGCTGAAGCCCCCAATAAGGCTGCCACCATGGCCGGCATTTCCGGCGCCTGGTTAGAAGTTGTTTGCCATTACAGGTGTGTCTTTACACTTTTCCTCCTATTATTTTGATTTGATAATCTACTCTGGCGTGCTCAGATGCCAGTCTAAGGTAGCGACTTTCGTACTGGGCGTTTTATGTGGCTAACCTTAACAATGGAAGATGGACGAATACTAAAAAAATATGGATAATTATATATTTACAAAATATTATTTTATACCAAGTTTGTAAAATGCAAAGACGAGACAATCGTATGTTTTGCCATTATAAGAGGCATACGAAGAAAATTTAAACATCATATTTATTATATTCAGAGGTAATTTTTCATGGTGTTTCAATATAAAGTAAAAAATTGGACATGACATATAAACAGCTATTCCTCAACACTCTCACTAGCTAAACATTCACCGTCCGAGGACTCTGCTTCGTCACTTCTTACATCTGTATAGTGTTCTGCATTATTGCCAACCTTTACATCAGAATTCAAACAATTGGGAGTAGATGTAGACGACTAATGCTTTGCAATATAATAACTTAGGCTTGCATGTTGTTATGGATAAAAACAAGTTCTGATAATTATTGAGTCCCTAATCTGTTCCTCCTCTTCGAATGAAATGCTCTAATAACAAGTTAACATCTAGATGCACTGCATACTTGGCTCAGAACATGAACAATAAATATTTGTAACTCAAGAGTTGAGCCATGATAAGGTTCCCATCGTTGCACTTGTGTGATATCTGGATTTTTACGATTATCTATTGCAATTTGTCTAGAAAAGAGGATGCCATTCTCATCTCTATATGCATTTTTTGAACATCCAACTTGCTGCCTATAACAGGATCAGGATATATTCTACCAATGCGTTGATACAAGCTATCTACAGACTCCTCATCACTTTCATGTTTGATCCCAAACAAATGATGATTGAAGTAATATGCTGTTGAATGTGAAGGAGTGTGCATCATATACCACCTCTTTACTCCATTCTGACTTACAAGTATCTCCACCAAAGGACTGCTTGGTCACTTCCCTTGTTGTGTCCATTGCCTCAATAACATCTCCCATACAAGAATGCCAACATCAGCCATTCAAAGCACTTCTACGAAAGGTTCACATAATCCATTAGTCTTTATGGTCCTTTCTAAAACTTTTTCCTTAAAATAATAGCTGCAAGTTATATGCTTCTCTGGATAGATGAAAGCTTGCAATTTGCCCAAATCTCAACCAACAACTACACTTTTTATTGCATCCTTCCCTTAAATTTCTATTTGAAGAGTAAGAAATCGAGTTGCAAATATTATGCCCCTTGGCATCAACAAATCTCTCTTACACTCCTTTCTATATTTGCCAAGTGTAAATTGGTGGTTAGTGATAAACATGGCAAATGATTTTCATTTTCCTTCTAACACAGCTATTGATACCCTAGGCAGCTTTCTGAAATCCTCCAAAAGCAGATTGTAGACGTGAGCAAACACAAGGACTCCAAAATATAGTTGGGTATTTATCCTTTAAAATTTTACCTCCTTGAACACAATTTATAGAATTTTTATTGATCCGTAAGTTAGGCATAAGAGAGCCGTGCCCCATAAAAATGAAAAATAAAATAAGGATAGTGCATGCCCTGCTAATAAGGATGCATTAGAATAACTACTATCACTAAGGACCATGGCAACCCATCTTAACATGGGCAAAAAGGTAAAATTACATTTCGGTATCTACCCCCTTCATTGTTGAAGGAGTTCACGTTAGCCCTTGGAAAGGTGGGCAACATTCTTCAAAAAATTTCTTCTTCATTGATGATCTTAGTGACATTTGGTACTTTGTCATTGCAGGAGTAGACCGCTTCCTCTTAACTTCTGTCCACTCCTGCTCTTTATGTTGAATACTTTCAGGGGATTGTGAAGAGTTTGCTTTGGGATTGACCTCATTGCCTTCACAAACAACAGTTTTAACAATCTTGGGGATTGTTGGAGCCAACTCAAAATATTCAATCGTCATTGTGATTTCTTTCTCCAATGAAGATGAGGGGGCAGCAAAAGAGTCACTTACATTATTGACCTCATGTGAAGCCTCGAAAGGAAGATCTTGCTCAACGGATAGAGAGGGAGAAATTGACTTTGAAGTGACCTCTTGAGGAGCTTGCGAGGAAGTCGTATTGTTTTGTGATCTAGGAGAAACAACATAATGACGGGGATCTACCCCAATCCACTAGGATGGCCTTCTACTTGTTGCCTGATTATCAATCTCAGGAGATTAGACCTTTCGACATTGATGGGTAGAGTGATCAGTTGAAAAACATTTCCGACATCTGAAAATGTTTTTTCTGTAATCTACTGGTTGTCACCAACATTCGTTACCCACTTTCAAAGAGATCTCAATAGGGAGCCCAATAGATAAATCCATTTCTACACATAAACATGCACAACTAGAGCTCCTATAATTGACTGTTTCGTTGGAAGTGCAATGATACTTACCCAAACCATTTCCAATGGCACATAGACAAATTCAGTTCCCAAAATTGAAGGGGAAGATAGGGTAATCTCACCCAAAGGTAGGCAAATGTGAAGGTCTCAATATGGGGATCAAAAATCCAAGGGCCAAATTTCAGCACCAAATCCATGTCTTCTGTTGAATCAAATTCTTGAATAAAAAACCCTCGGGGCGTAGGGATAAATACAAATTTCCTCTTCCATATACTCCTTCCAGTTCTATGTGATCCATGAGTGTAAATCGCACAAATTGGGCCATGATTTCGTCAATTTGCAGATGAGAGTGTGTTTTTGCAAATACTCTTTATCACCAGCAAAATTATCCAAGCTAACCTTAAGAATATGCATTGAGAGTCGCATGGGGAGGGGGCACACCTTGTTATTATTCACGTCTGGTGCATAACACCATTAGTAAAGGTTGGTAGGGGAGAGTTGGGGGATGTTTTGCCCCTGCAACCTGAATCGTGGTTGCCAAAGGCTGAAATGTTCCTGGAATAGTAACTGTGACCCACATCCAACACCCCATTGCCATTAGCTTCCCATAAATTGTGCCTTTGTCGTAGGTCTGTCAGCAACTGTGGAGGGTTTTGTTAATACGCCCTAGCATTCCAAGTACCATATATAGTTGCTTTCATGCTGTCCTTGAGTAGATGATTTAGGCTCGAGTTGTGGCCGCAGACAATAGGAAGGGTGCAAACCATAGTGCCATTTCGCAAAGCCACCCTAAAGTCCAAGCAACTTCCCATTTGTAGGTTCAAGCCCATTTGCTAGGCCGTGTGAGCACCAAATTCGCCTTTGTTTGGGGAATCCTCTCCCTTGTCAGGAAGATTGAAGGAGAGAGCTGCATGTAGGATTTTAGGAGTTCTCTGGTTGGTTATATTATTCTAACACAATTTGTAGAATTTTTTACAATTTTAAGTACATTTTCCACCACAACATGTAGAATGGCCTCTTCTAGGACATTGGCAATATATTTTGAAGACTTTGTTTAATTTGAAGCTTCCATGGCCTTTAGAAATATATCTTGACGAGGACAACACACGAGAGTATTGAAATGAGCTTTATTTCTTCTATTTGACCAACCATCACTATAAAATAGTGCATCCAGTCTTACTTCAGGAATCTACAATAGGATTTAGTTTATCCATTAGCTTGGCCTTTTCTTTCTTAAGATCCAAATTCCTCAAAATCTTGTAACAGTGGCTATTATATCTCTTTTCAATGTTTGAAATTGCATGCACTGTTCAATGAAAGTATGGAGATCTAGCATGATTGAAAGGTATTGGATCGCCATAAATGCCTCCTCATTGCCCTATGAACATCTTCTTTTGTTTTTTGTTCCCTAAATTAATTTAAGGTTTGCAAGGGTGACTTATGCATATATTGGACAACGCCTACAAAACTCCTTGTCTTGTGGCACTCTTTGGTGTTGGCCAATTTGTGATTGCTTCCACCTTTCTAGGATCCACCCTTAATTTGCCTCTTGGAACCACATGACCCAAATATAACAACGATTCTTTTGCAAACTCACACTTCTTCATGTTGCACAAGAACTTTTTATCCTTCAAAAATTGCAAAACTTGTTTTAAATGGATAAGGTGTTCCTCCAATTTACCACTAAAAATATTTTTGGTTAGTTTCATGTTTGATGGGATAGATGTTTCTATTTAACAATTCTTTGAAACCCTGCCAACTAGACACTCTTGGCTTCCTTTTCTTATCAAAAAAAGCAAAGGAACTTTCCCACCATACAAGAGTATGACCACTCATTTTGAGGCAAGCATAGGAAATCTTTTTTGCCTCACTGACATTATGAATATTGAAATATGCCTCCATTTGTTTTAACCAAGAACCTAATATCTTTGCATTTACTTGACCCTCAAAGTTTTTGATTACTACTTTAGTATCAAGCTTGAATGGAGGAATTTTAGATTTTACGTTGTTCCTCTCAGCATCTTTTTTGTCCCAAAAGTTCTCCTTGTCACCCTTGTTCTCTTTTCAATTGTCTCCAATACCAAATTTCTTGGCTAAAGCACTAACCAATACACTTCTTGGATAATTTGGGCTCATTGTTGAGTCATGTGCTCCTGTGGTCAAGTTATCCATTGTTGGTTTTTCATAACCTATTCCATGTGGCTCTCCAAGGTGGACACTTTTTCGTTCAAATCTCTTTCCATCCGGATTTCTTTGTTTCACCTATGTTTTCCAATCTCTATATTGCAAGGAAGCAAGTTCTTATCTTTTGAAGAACTTGTCACTGTCATAAAATCTTTAGTTCCACTTAATTTCCCCATGGCTAGTATCCTGTTGTGATATCAAAATGGTTTGTAATTTTGACAAATAGTTTGTAGAAACTAAGAATAATTGAATTCTATTTGCTGCTCTGAATAGAATAATTAATAACTATTTGCAAGTGAGATGATTTTGCAAAAATAAAGATAAACAACATCCCAATGAACAAACACACAAACAATACTCCTGGATGAAATGGTAATTGATTGTATTAAACAAAGGAGAAGAATACTCTTGAAATAAGAAATTACACACGATGTTTCTAAATCAGAAACAATCGACAACTAAAGAAATAAAGAAAGTTGCTAAAACTAATTGAAAGCAAACTAAACTTAACTAAGATGACCATTATATGCTAAATATAACAATATTACTTTAATACCCTCCCTTGATGGTCATTCTACTAACTACACCAAGTTTGCCTCTAAATTTTACAAATTTGTTCGGACTTAGGGACTTGGTAAGAATGTCTGCAGTCTGATCCTCAGTTGGAACATACTGCAACATCATTGATCCATCTTCAACAAGTTGTCATATGAAGTGACAATGAAGCTCTACATGTTTTGTGCGCTTGTGGAAGACCTGATTTTTGGCAAGCTTTAGCACCCCTTGGTTGTCACAAAACAAGGGTGAAGGCCCTGCTTGAGACATTTGCATGTCAGAAAGCATCCTCCGAAGCCATACTGCCTCACATGTTGCTTTCGCTGTTCCTTGATTCTTTGCTTCTGTTGAGGAAAAAGTTACTGCCTGCTACTTCTTATTAGTCCATGTGACTGCACCCATACCGAGATTGAAAACATATCCAGAAGTAGATTTCCTGTCATCAAAAAAACTTGCCCAATATGAATTTGTAAAACCAACTAGCCTCGGATCTTTGCTTCTGCTACACAGAATGCCAAAGTCAGATGTCCCTTTCACATATCTTAGTACTCACTTCATTGCAATCCAATGTTCAGCCTTAGGGGCAGTCATGAAAAGAGAAATATAACTCACATCGTAACTTAGATCAGGCCTCATGGCTGTAAGATAAATGAGGCTGCCAACTAGTTGCCTGAAAGTTGACTCATTAACCATTGGTGAGTCTGATTTGTTAATGTTATGGCAGCTTTGGGTTCATCCTTCCAGCCACGAGTGAAGACATAAATTATTATAGCCTATCGGCTATTTATTTATATGTGATATTTAATGTGAAGGGGCGCTTCACTTGGCAACAATGTAATTTCTAAAAGGGCCAACCTTCCTTGTAATTCACATATTTTAATTGTAATTATATTTCTCTATTTTGGCCGACCTTGTACATGAAGAGGTGCGACCTCTCTCTCATTGTGTATTTATACAAGGTCATTTCCATCCTTTCCATCATCAAGCAAGTTCATTTCTCTCCTTCATTCAAGTGCGAATTTTCTCCAAGAGCAGATTGCAAATTTCTTTAAGTGCAGATTTAGGTTTCAAGGAAGGGCAGATTATTATCTGTTTTGCATCTAAAGTTGGTGCTGAATATTGGCCTTGTGATTGGCCTCATTGTAAAGAGAATTGTTGCCACTATTTATATATATAAGAGAGATCTTTGTTGCTGGGTTTTTCTCCCTCAAGAGGAGGGTTTTCCCAGGGTATCTGCTATGTTGCTGTGTCTGATTTTGAATTAATTTTCTGTGCATTAAATCTGATCATTAAAATTAACATGATTTGGCTGAAAGTTTCAGCCCTTTCTCCATGAGTGTGGATGAGATTTTGCAATCTGTCATCTTGAACATCTCTAGCAAACTCTTGGCATATTTATACCGAGAAATAAAAATACTCCCACTTGTCTACCAAACTTCTACACCAAGACAATAGGGCAGAGACCCCTTGATTTGTCCTATTAAACGCCTAACACAAATTCAACCTGATTTGCTCAAGCAAATGTAACCCACTACTAGTAACGATGACATCATCCACATAGATGACAAGAAGAATGATATCACTACCAATGCTTTTGACATATAAATTGGCATCTAAGGGGCTCCTTTGAAAATCTTGTGCAACTAAATACTTGTCAATCTTGAGGTACCACGCCCTAGGAGCCTGCTTTAGGCCATAAAGAGCCTTCAATAGTCAGCATACTTGGTGCTTTTTGCTTGCAACTTTGAAACCAAGAGGCTGCGTCATGTAGACCTCTTCCTCCAAATCTCCATTGAGAAAGGTGCTTTTCACATCCATTTGATGGACTTTCCAACAAAACTATGCTGCAATGGCTAGGTCAAGTTGAATGATGCTCATCTTTGCTGTGGGTGTAAAGGTCTCCTCATAGGCAATGCCTTCTCTCTGCGAGAACCCTTTAGCCACCAACTGAGCTTTGTATTTATCAAGTGTTCCATCAGCTTTGTATTTCACTTTGTAGACCCATTTGTAGCCAATGGGTTTTTTTCCTGGTGGAAGATCTGACAGAACCCAAGTATTGTTCTTCAAAAGGTTATGATGTTCAGATTCCATAGCTTTTTCCCATTCAGGTTTACCTTTTGCCTCTAAATAGTCCTAGGGCTCATAAACACTCTGAATGTTGGCCATAAGAGAAAAATTCACCGTATTCTGCTTGCTTTTGCCTCTAGATGATCTACCGTCAACAAGTTCATCTCAAACATCACCAATGAGTTTCTCCCACCACTTAGGCCTAAGAGTAGATGCATCTTCTTACAAATCAGGATGATCATCATCATGACTTGGGCTGTGTGGAATAAAATCATCTGGATGTTGGTCTAGGTTGTCTTGAGGGAAATTTGTTGGTATAGGTTCATGCCTTGGAGATTCCACAAGATCAAAATCATCAGAATCCCTCCCTTCAAGTGGAGCTAATGGAAGCCGAACACCAAAATTTGTAGTCTTCAGAGGTTGATCCTCAGGACTCTTGATGGGAGAAGACAGCTGAAAGGGCCCACCTTCTTTATCAAAAACAACATCCCTGCTGAATGTTAGATGATCAGTGTCCACATCAATCAACTGATAGGCCTTATGATTGCACTGTATCTTGTAAGCATTAACTTCTGGCTTTTGGAATCCAGCTTGGTCCTCTTTGCATCTGGAATCCAAACATATGTAGTAGAACCAAAAAACTTAAGATGGCTGATTCTTGGTTTCCTTCCAGACCATGCTTCCTCTGGTGTCATCTTCTTGACGGCCTGTGTGGGAGACCTGTTAAGAAGGTATACAACAATATGCACTGCTTCAGCCCAAAATTTCTTTGGAACATTTTTGTTCTCCAACATACAACAGGTTATTTTTGTAATAATACGGTTTCTCCGGTCAACAACGCCATTCTACTGAGGAGTATAGGGTGTGGTAAGCTGATGATTAATATCGTGTTTATGGTGAATTCGTTGGAACAAAACTCACCCCCATTATCTAACCTAAGAGTGATGATTGATCATTGGACATCTTGACTCTTTTTCAACTAATGCTTTAAACTTTTGGAATTCATTAAAGACACCTGATTTTGCTTTGAGGAAAAACACCCATTTTTCCTACTGAAATCATCAACAAATAATAGAGAATACCCGACACCAGTGACTGATGCGGTATTCATTGGTCCACAAACATCTGCATGAACTAGCTGAAGGACCTTGGATGCTCTCCAAGCTTGTTTGTCTAAAAATGAATTTCGATGATGCTTCCCTGCCTGACAAGCTCCACATACACCGTGTCTTTGCTGCTGAATCTTAGGTAAGCCTTCTACCAAATTCTCTTGAGCTAGCTGAGAGAGGTAGGCTAGGTTGAGATGTCCATACTGCTGATGCCAAAGAGTGTTGATGGATGAACTCTTCGCAACCATTTCATGCTCCTGAGACTCTCCAATATCAACCAACGTATACAAGCCATGATCTTCGAGCCCAACTGCAACAGTTTTCTTGGACTCCTTGTCAATAATGTGGCACTTGTGTGAACTGAAGATGATATCCAACTTCGGACAGTGTCGCGTAATTTGACTCATAGAGAGCAAATTGAGCTCCATGCTTGGAACATAGTATACATTGAGAAATATGAGATTTCTCCCACTAGATGTAATCTGAACAACATTGCCTTTGCCAACAACTATATTCTCTTCACCACCACACCAAAGATGACAGAATTGGAGCAAGCCTTATATTCTGTGAATCAATCTCTCTTATGTGTAAAATGCCAAGATGCTCCAAAATCAATATACCGTGCAAAAGATTTGACATGATCTGCTGGTCTTTTGGCCATGAATGCATAGAAGGTAGGCTCCTTCTGCTTAGAATGCTCTGCAACATGGGCCTTTTGCTGAGACCCTCCTTGGTTGGATTTCCGATCAGCCAACTGCTTCTTGTAGTTTTTCTTCATGTGGCCAAGCTTACCACAATAGTGACATGTGATAGTCTTCTTGGAGCTATCCTTAGATTCGCCTTGTCCTTTCTGCTGAGAGGACTTGCCTTTGCCTTTGTCTTTAGCAGTAAAAGCCTGTTCCACATTGGGTGTCTCGTTGGTACTCCCAAATTGCTTCTTCCACCTGTTCTATTGCAAGAGCTTGTTGCACAAGTTATCAAACTTTAGGTCAACATTGGTGGAGGTAATGTTAAGAGTTTCGATGAAGTGCTCATAGGATTGTGGTAAACTTTTCAGTGTGATAACCACCATATCCTCTTCTTTCGTCTTGTGACCAATGGCCTCCAATTGATTGCAAATGTCTTTAATTTTCATGAGATGATCCTGCAAAGACATCTTGTCATCCATCATAATGGAGAACAACATATTTTTAAGAATGCTCTGCCCTTGTTTGAGGTCTCTTGCAGATCCTTCAAGTGTTTCTAGATCTATGCAACAGTCTTGCCAGATGGTATTTTTGGAAACATCTCATCGGTGATAGATAACTTGAGAAGCATAATCACCTCTCGATTACTTCCATCAAATTTGTCTTGGTCCTCTCCTGCAATTGTGGGATGTGTCTGTACCCTGAACAATCGAATCTAGACACTAGTACTAAAAAATGGTGAGCATCCTTTGTTTTCAAGTATTGTAGTTTTTACTGTTGGACCTTTGGCTACTTTACAACATGATGTTGTCAAAGACGCCATCCTTCCCATTTATCAAGGCATAAAAACCGAGGTCAAAGTTAGATTGCAAAAAAATCTGATTTTTCAATCAAACCCTAAGTGATTAGTTGGCACGAATCCCGAGGCAATCAGATGGCACAAATCTCACAATTTTTAAAAAAATTGTGAAAAAATTAGAGGCTGGAAATCCCATGATTTTGTCCAAAAATTGAGAAAAAAAATATTTAAAATTTTAATACTCCTCAGGTCTGAAACTCTAGGTGTCAGAAGGAGGGCATTTGTTAAAAAAAAAGTCAAAAAAGAGCACCATCAAAAATCGCTTTGAGCAAGACCCAAAATGCAGACTTGTGCCAAACATAGTCGCGATTCTTAGAAAAAACGCCCACGATTTTCAGCGTAAACCAGCATGGAAAGGACTGACACGATTTAAAAAAAAAACCTTAGCTGCGATTCTTCAAAAACCAGGCGCGATTTTTAGCAAAGAATGTTGATGTTCATGTAGCATCGGTCAT
Source organism: Sequoia sempervirens (assembly GCA_007258455.2). NCBI lineage: Eukaryota > Viridiplantae > Streptophyta > Pinopsida > Cupressales > Cupressaceae > Sequoia > Sequoia sempervirens. Next base: position 74,137 of record VDFB02348786.1, read on the forward strand.
TACTTCCAGCCGATCTCCTTTACTTCATATGATAAATTAAATAATAGCCAAAGCTATTTAATTTATGAAGTCAGCGATCTATCTTGAAGAGGCACGATCTTTTATGAAGGTGCGATTTGATGAAGAGGTCCAATTTCCTTATTAAGGCCAACATCATGTTTCATATGGGGACAATTTGTTATGAAGAGTTGTGATTTTATGAGGCCGACCTCTTGCATTTAAGAGACACGATTTTTGAATATAGGCCGACTTGTTGTTTATGAAGAATCACGTCTCTCCCTTCAGTTTGTATATATTCTCATTGGTTGTACTTCATTTGGAATTCATTCTCATTCACATACTTTGTTCATTCAATATTCATTAAGTGCTTAATTCGGGTGTCACCAAGAGCGAATATTTCAATGGCACTGAATCGCGTAGAAGGCTGAGTTTACACCTGGAAGAGTTCGATATTGTAGGACCCTAAATCTTGCATTGGATCAAAAACAAAAACCCTTAGTATTGTTAGTAAACCAAAGCAAACAAAAGATCCCCTATAAGATTCATTTAATCACAAGAATGATGCCAAAGAAACAAGCAAAACATAGAAGGGCATCATTCTAATGATCAAACTAGCATCTTATAGTGGATTGGTGTCACATGTGCTAGTGACCCTTTCCCAATCCTTGATTGATAAGCTAATGATGAAATTGCTATGGATATGGAGATGCTAAATGGACAAGATCAAATCTCAAAGAGAATGACCTTGCAAGAGATTGTGGAGAGATGGTGAAGTGAAATGGACAAGATCAAATCTCAAATGAAGAGAGTAACCTTGCATAAAATTGTGGAGGATTTGCTCAAAGATGAAGCTTGTATTTAAAGATTTTCAAATGCTGAGTGTTGAAGAGGGACCAATGTGGGACTAAAGATTGGATCAATGAAAGAAGGACACTTGTCAGCATGTGATTGGTTGATGCATGTGCAAGATTTGGGAAGAGTGCCCATGAGGGAAAATTTGAATTCAAATTTGCAATGAATGCTGAGTTTGACCTTTGGAAGGGGACATGTAAGAGACATGTAAGGTCTCATAAATGCTCTGTTGGGTGTACATGTCCACTTGGGGGGAGATTCAAACTTGGAGAATATTCTTCCTTTATGCCAAGTTGAAAATAAAGATTTTGATAAATCAATTAAATGCAATTTCATGTGCAAGTGGCCAAATCTAGAGAATGCAAGTGGTTAGGATGTGACATGCATTAGATTAAATTTAATCAGGATTAATTAGCTAAGATGATGATTAGGGAGTTTGACCTCTTTGACTTGATTTAGGGATTTAAATCAAATCAAAGTGAGATGAATGATGATTTGAGATTTAATTAAATAAATGATTGATTTATTTAATCAAAGAGATGATGATAGGATCAAGTTTGATTTATTTGATTTAAACTGATGACTTTAGGAGATTGATAAATAAATTTGATTTATTTATTTGATGAGCGAATGTGATGCATAATGTCAATTTGACATGTCTACGATATTACCAGAGAAAGAAGCACTATATTTCAAGTGCAGATCGCGTCTTGTAGAAGGCTGAGTTTACATCTGGAAGAAGTTCATATAGTGCAGATCGACATATTGATAGAAGGCTGAGTGTATCATTTGAAGGCATTATAATATCACTGTGTTAGCATCAGATTGTGGTGCTCTTTATTGGCCTTCATATTGGCCTCTTTGTAAAGAAGACATTTGTTGACATTCAATATATAAGTTATATATTGTTGCTGGGTTTTTCTCCCTCAAGTGGAGGGTTTTCCCAGGGTATCTGCTGTGTTATTGTGTTGATTTTGAATTAATTTCTGTGCTTTACTTCTGATCATTAAAAACTAACATGGTATTAGAGCGGGTTAAGGAAAGGGTTGATCAGATTTGACTAAGCATGAGCTTGGAATTGAATTCTTAATTTGGCCATTCGGATGGAGTCAGAAACCTTTGCTGGCTTGTCCCTCATATGGTTTACTTTTTCAATACTCTTGAGAGTTGTAGACGAAGGAGTCTCTCTAGAGAAGTGTTGTTTGCTGGGCGTCTAGGAGCCTTTCTCAAATTGCTAGCTTCATCCGTCAAGCCTCTAAAATCGGCATAGAAGACAACCTCCAACCTGGCATTAAGTGGTGAGGCGACGCCACCTTGGGCGGAGCCTAATATCGCTGGGAATTGGATCATCATCTCCTCATTCCAGTGCTCGGAGTTCATAATCTTGAATTGTCTTTGGCAATGGATGGTTTGGAAATTTCATTGGAGTATCTTATATTGAAGGAGCGTATTGGGCCTGGTTTTTTTTTTTGGTACAGTACATCATGCTGATTGGCATGGGTTGGATGTTGCTGTGAAGATTATCTTAGTTCAAGATTTGTATGAAGGAGGAGTTCTTGAGAAAGGTCTGGCTGCTTCTGTGTTGGCATGGAGTGGGATGTCTTACGTTGGAGGTCCATAAACCTGGTCGCTGCTCCTTGTGACCTTCGTGCTTCCAGAGGTGGTCTTTCCTATGGCTGCGTGGGAATTTAAGGTGGAAATTTGATGGAGTATAGTCGCCTGGCACCTCTGTCAAAGTTGTTGGTTGTAGCAGCATGGCTGAAGTCATATTGGGCATCAGCAATCCTGCTCACTCCTAGGCTGATCCACATTCTGTGTATTGGAATTTAATGGATCTTGTAAAAGCTTGGAACATTCAGGAGCTGAAGTAATATGTGCAGATCTGAAGAGGGTTTATGTGCAAAACTTAAGGATTCTAATTTCATTGAGATAAGTATTCTTTTGTTTATACTTTTTAAATCTAGGGTAAAAATTTCAGTTTGCTAAGTTATGCAAATCTGACATTGGTTTTCTCTTGAATAGTGATCTCTGGGATGAGATCCTTTGAAGACACCTTTCATTCATTGTGATGTTCATGCTAATTGTGAAGATCTCTGAGTGTGACTCTGAGATGAAAAGAGAACTACATTTTCATTGTGATTGGATGATCACTTCGATAACATTCTCTTTATGCATGGACTATGGTGGTGTCTTGAGAGGCCTGATTCTATGTTGTATATTCTGGCTGCATAATGCGTCTAAGAAATCTGAATTGAGCAGATTATCTTTTGTTGTGCTGAGTTTAGCACTCTCGAGAGGAGTAAAAGATGGAAGAAAGAGCTATTTTAGAATTCAATAAAGAGAAGTTCTTTATCCCTTCATTCTGATCTTTTGATATTTGCTACATGTTTCACTTATAGGTTGATTTCTTTATTCATGTTTTTAATATTGTTCATAATACTCTTATGTGTTCATGCTATAACTTGTCATAGTAAACCTTGTATGATTTTAGCCTTGATATTTCTTTGGATAGTTATAAATTGTTTGTAATCTCTCTCTAAATCGCTTCTAGGATGGATCAAGGAGCAAGAAGGTGATGAGAGATTGTTTAGTGATGAAAAACTTGAGGCATCTTGTGAGGAAGTCATGCCGACCAAAGAAATGATCAAGCGTAAAGTCACAACTTGCAATCATGGGACTGAGTTGGTGGCTAGAGGGAGTTCACTTCCAGAAGTCTTATTTGCAATCTCTGAAGCAGGGATCAAGAGGGAGTTTTGTAACTCACTGAGAAGAAGTGAAGATTGCTGTATTGCAAGGCTAGGTGCTAAATCCTTAGAGGATCCCTTCAGCTGCTGAGATCATAATTGCTCAAGACGTCATCTGGATTTGATATTGGTAGCTCTGCAAACCTATTCAGAATAATGTGATCAAGGATGAGGTCGGGGAGGACAATCCTGAACTCTCTATAGTACCAGAGGTGTGTGTGGGAAAACATTTATCTAAGGCAAGTGTTGCAGGCAATCTTGGACGAAGAGGTCAGAAGGTTGATGCAAGTACTTGAAGATTCAGAGGGAGCCTACTGAACCTAAAGAAGATGAGATTTGGTATGATGGATTGCAAATTCATGTCTTCACCTATGGAAACCATTTTTTAAGTTTAATGAGGCTGTAGCTAGTTCAGATCTGGTGGATCCTCTATATACACAGTTGATTGGATCGTTGATGTAGATATTTGCTATACAGTGAGTGCATTTAGTCAGTTCATGTGTGAACCAAGGCAAACACATCTAGTTGCAGCGAAGCATATCCTGAGATACTTGCGTGGCACAATTGGATATGGCTTGATATTCTTCAGGTGTGGACTTGAAGCTGCATGGTTATACTGATTCTGATTGGGCAGGGTGTGTTACTAATCGGAAGAGCACTTCTGGATGTTGCTTCAGTTGGGGTCTGCGATGATATCCTGGTGTAGCAGGAAGCAGTCTTCAGTGGCATTGAGCACCGTAGAGGTCGAGTATATTGCAGCTTGAGAAGCAGTGTGGCTTCGGAAGCTCCTTGCAGGATTGTTTGGACAATCATTGGAGCCGACTGTCATCCATTGTGATAATCAAAGCTGTGAGAAGCTTTCTGTCATTCCAGTGTTTCATGACAAAAATAAACATGTTGAGATCAAATACCACTATATCAAAGATATGGTATTGAGGAAAGCAATTCAGTTGAGGTATACTAGCACTAATGAGCAGATGGCAGTCATTCTCACCGAGTCTCTCTCCATGATAAAGTTTGTGTACTTTCGAGACAAGCTTGGTATGGTGGAGTATGAAGCCCTAGCTGAGAAGGAGTCTCAGTATCAATGATCCTCTTTAATGCATTTCTCTTTGAGAGAGATTTGAGGTGCAAGCCCTTGTTAATGCATTTCTCTTTGAGATTTGAGGTGAAAGCCCTTGTTTCCACCCTCTGGGAGAGCCATGGTGGATGTCATGTGTGTGACTCCATGACAGCATCATGTGAGAGAGTCCGTGATGATTTTCTTGTACTTGTGTTTCACCCTCTGGGAGAGCCATGGTGAACGTCACGATGAGGTGACAACATCACGTTAAGTGATGAACACTTGTACATTCCATTCATGGGTGTAGCCATGATGGTTGATATCATGATGAGGTGATATCTGATATCACGATGAGGTGATATCTGATATCATGATGAGGTGATATCTTTCTTTTTCCACATATGGGTGTAGCCATTGTGGTTGACATCACGATGAGGTGATATGTCTTGTGCAGCTTGAAGTATTCTCCCTAGCTGAGAGGGAGTGTTGATGTTCATGCAGCGTCGGTCATTACTTCTAGCCGATCTCCTTTACTTCATATGATAAATTAACTAATAGCCAAAGCTATTTAATTTATGAAGTCAGCGATCTATCTTGAAGAGGCATGATCTTTTATGAAGGTGTGATTTGATGAAGAGGTCCGATTTCCTTATTAAGGCCGACATCATGTTTCATATGGGCACGATTTGTTATGAAGAGTTGTGATTTTATGAGGCTGACCTCTTGCATTTAAGAGACATGATTTTTGACTATAGGCCGACTTGTTGTTTATAAAGAGTCACGTCTCTCTCTTCAGTTTGTATATATTCTCATTGGTTGTACTTCATTTGGAATTCATTCTCATTTGCATACTTTGTTCATTCGATATTCATGAAGTGCTTAATTCGGGTGTCACCAAGAGCGAATATTTCAATGGCACTGAATCGCGTAGAACGCTGAGTTTACATTTGGAAGAGTTCATATAT